>JAKTZD010000121.1:0-31159 GCA_030564765.1 Saccharomycopsis sp. NRRL Y-5750
TTGTACTTTAATAAATGTTGAGTTGCTAATCTTTTATGATTTCCTTTCGCCCTCACTTTCGTAATTGTTGAGCAGCGTATCGGTTTCCTCCTCGAGACTGACTTCAATACCGTTACAATTTTCGTCCAGATTGTGGGTTTGGCCGAGTCGGTTAAGGCGTCAGGTTTAGGTTGGTTTTTCCTTCTTAGTGAAACTTCCTAATAAGAATCCTGGTATCTTCGGATGCACGAGTTCGAATCTCGTAACTCACATCATTTTTTTTTTTTTGAAAAAAATTCAAATTTTTTTGCTCGCCTCGTATAGGCCATCAAGGGGCCTCACGGCAAAAGGCAGGCTAGGCGTCCGGCAGGTATGATTCAGCGAGCATCCCCGAAACGCTGCACCCTGCTCGTTTACACCCGCCAAGCCAATGCTAAAATCCATAGAAATTATCATACATATCGCTTATTGCATGACTCATATTACCCGCATGTTTGACTCGGGACAGCCTGAGTCATTTTTCTGTCGGGCGCCAAAAAAAAAAATCAAAATCAAAATCAAATATAACTCGAGACTTGCCAAACAACCATCTCCCTCTCACCTGCTCCACATCGACAACACACTATACACGCAACAATGGTGGCCACATTAATCGACGGAAAGGCGATTGCAGCCGAGATCCGCGCATCTGTCCGCGAGGACATCAAACAGTTCCAGAAAACCCACCCCGGGTTCCAACCCAGCTTGGCGGTGGTCCAGGTAGGCGCACGGCCAGACTCGGCGGTGTACGTGCGCATGAAGCGGCGTGCGGCCGAGGAGGCGGGCATTGCGTTCCAGCACCTCGATCTCCCCGAAAGCGTGTCGCAGGAGGAGCTTTTGGCGCGCATCCGCGCCTTGAACGGCGACCCAAGGGTGTCCGGGGTGATTGTGCAGTTGCCGCTCCCCGGGCACTTGGACGCCAAGCTTGTGACGGACGCGGTGGCCCCCGAGAAGGACGTGGACGGGTTCACCAGCGTCAACGTGGGCGAGTTGAGCAAGAAGGACGGAAAGCCGCACTTTTTGCCGTGCACCCCGAAGGGGATCGTCGACCTCCTTGCGCACGCGGGGGTGTCTGTGGAGGGCAAGCACGCGGTGGTGTTGGGGCGGTCGGACATTGTGGGCGGCCCTGCCGCTGCGTTGCTCCGCAAGATGAACGCCACGGTGACAAGCCTCCACTCGCGGTCGACGAACATCGAGGCGCACGTGCGGGCTGCGGACATTGTCATTGCTGCGGTGGGCAAGCCGAACTTTGTGCGCGGCGAGTGGCTCAGCGAGAAGGCGGTTGTGGTGGACGTGGGCACCAACTACGTGCCGGACGCGTCCCGGAAGACGGGGCTGCGGCTTGTGGGCGACGTGGACTTTGCGTCGGCGGTGCAGCGTGCTGCGCAGCTCACGCCGGTGCCGGGTGGCGTAGGGCCAATGACGGTGGCGGAGCTCCTTGCCAACACGCTTGCGGCGGCCAAGCAGCAGGCGCAGCGCCGGTTTGTGCCGTTGCCGTTGCGCCTTGAGTCGCCGGTGCCGTCCGACTTTGAGATATCGCGCGCGCAGACGCCAAAGCCGATCGCCACGGTGGCTGCCGAGGCAAACATCGCGGCAGAGCACTTGGAGCCGTACGGGCTGGCCAAGGCGAAGATCAAGCTCGGGATCTTGGACAGCCTCAAGGACAGGGCCAACGGGAAGTACGTGCTCGTCACGGGGATCACGCCTACGCCGTTGGGCGAGGGCAAGTCGACGACCACGGTTGGCTTGGCGCAGGCGTTGGGCGCAAGCCTCGACCGGCTTGTGTTTGCCAACGTGCGGCAGCCGTCCATGGGCCCCACGTTCGGAATCAAGGGCGGGGCCGCCGGCGGGGGCTACTCGCAGGTGATCCCCATGGACGAGTTCAACATGCACCTCACGGGGGACATCCACGCGATCTCCATGGCAAACAACCTTCTTGCGGCGGCCATCGACACCCGCATGTTCCACGAGAGCACCCAGAAGGACGGGCCGTTGTACCGCCGCTTGGTGCCGGTGAAGAACGGCAAGCGGGCGTTTCTGCCGGTGATGTTGCGCCGGCTCAAGAAATTGGGCATCGACAAGACTGACCCCGACGCCTTGACCCCCGAGGAGATCCACGCGTTTGCCCGCTTGGACATCGACCCGGAATCCATCACCTGGAAGCGCGTCGTCGACTGCAACGACCGGTTCCTCCGCGGCATCACCGTTGGCGAGGCGCCCACCGAAAAGGGCTTCACGCGCAAAACGGGCTTTGAGATCTCGGTGGCCTCGGAGTGCATGGCCATTCTTGCCTTGGCGGACTCCTTGGCGGACATGCGCGAGCGGTTGGGCCGCATAGTCGTCGGCACCTCGCGCAGCGGCGTTCCGGTCACCTGCGACGACATTGGCTGCGGCGGCGCCTTGACCGCCTTGTTGAAGGACGCCATCAAGCCCACCTTGATGCAGACTTTAGAGGGCACCCCCGTGTTGGTGCACGCAGGGCCCTTTGCCAACATATCCATCGGCGCCAACTCCATTTTGGCCGACAAGATTGCCTTGAAGTTGGCCGGCGCGGCGCAGCAGCCCGGCTTTGTGGTCACTGAGGCCGGTTTCGACTTCACCATGGGCGGCGAGCGCTTCCTCAACATCAAAACACGCACCTCCGGGCTCGTTCCGGACCTTGTGATTGTCGTGGCCACCGTCAGGGCCCTCAAGGCGCACGGCGGCGGTGCCGCCGTCAAGCCCGGCGTCCCCTTGGCCCCTGAGTATCTCGGCGAGAACCTCGAGATGTTGCGCCGTGGCTGCGCAAACCTCCGCAAGCACATCGAAAACGCACGCTCTTTTGGCCTAAACGTGCTTGTCGCCATCAACGCCATGACCAGCGACACCGAGAACGAGTACGAGGTCATCCGCAGCGAGGCACGCCGCGCAGGCGCCGTCGACGCCGTGGTGTCGCACCACTGGGCCCTCGGGGGAAAGGGCGCCGTTGCCCTTGCCCAGAAGGTCGTGGAGATCACAGAGCACGCGGACAAGAAGGATTTCCGGTTCACTTACGACCTTGAGGACCCTATCGATGTCAAAATCACCAAGATCGCCACGCAGTTGTACGGGGCCAAGGACGTGGAGTTCTTGCCGGCGGCCAAGGAGAAGTTGGCGTTGTACACGCAGCAGGGCTTTGGCAAGTTGCCGGTGTGCATTGCCAAGACGCAGTACTCGTTGTCGCACGACGCGGCGTTGAAGGGCGTCCCAGAGGGATTCACGTTCCCGATCCGGGACATCAAGGCAAGCGTGGGCGCGGGGTACTTGTACGCGTTGGCTGCGGAGATCCAGACGATTCCGGGGTTGCCTACGCACTGTGGGTTTATGGATGTGGAGGTGAATGAGGAAGGGGAGATTGAGGGGTTGTTTTAGGCATGCAAAGGGGTGCAAAGGTATGCCGAAGGCATGCCTTTGTCACAATAGAGATGCCAAAGGCATGTTTTGTCACAATAGAGATGCCGAAGGCGTGTTTTGTCACAATAAAGATGCCAAAGGCATGTAAAGGTATGCCAAAGGCATGTTTTGTCACAATAGAGATGCCAAAGGCATGTTTTGTCACTAGATATTGCCGCATTCCTTTGGCACAGTAGATATTCTCATAGCGTCATACAAAAAAAGTACAAATAAACAGTTTTAACAGATGAGATTTTCCTTGTAGTGGGCATGATGGAAATAACATAAGGCCTTTTGTAATTAGACAATTTCTTATTTTTGTAATGGGCATGAAGGATTTTCTCAGAAGGCCTCTTTTTTGTGATTTAGACAATTCCTTAGTTCCCTTTGTGGTGGGGCATATATATTCCTCCCAGAAGGCCTTTTCCATGATTTACACAATCCTTACAGATTGAGACGCTCTTTATAATGGGCATGATGGAGATATTTTTTTCAGAAGGCCTTTTCCATGATTTACACAATCCTTACAGATTGAGACGTCCCTTGTAATGGGCATGATGGAGATGTTTTTTTCAGAAGGCCTTTTCCATGATTTACACAATCCTTACAGATTGAGACGTCCCTTGTAATGGGCATGATGGAGATATTTCTTTCAGAAGGCCTCTTTTCTTGACTTACACAATCCTTACAAATCAGACATCCGGTGCACATCTAATATACCCCCATATCAAGACTTTAGCGCGCTTTATTCCTCTCAGATTGACTGCCCTTGTAGCAAAACCATCAAAATGCGATTCTGCAAATTTTTTATCTGTGAAAATTGAAAATCCCCTGCACAAATAAATACCCCCGGCTACCATACCAGCCTTCCACCAACACCTCTAGATACAAACAGCACAGCAACATGGCAAAAATAAGGAAGTCCAAGAATCAATTGAGAAGAGAGCGCCTCAAAAAGCGAAAGCTCCAAGACCAGCAAGCTCCAGATATCAACACCCAGCCAAAGAAAGAGGAACAGGAGAATGTCAACACCCAGCCAAAGAAAGAGGAACAGGAGAATGTCAACACCCAGCCAAAGAAAGAGGAACAGGAGAATGTCAACACCCAGCCAAAGAAAGAGGAACAAACCACCGTCTTACCCCCTGATGAACAGCCTGCGGCCAAATCACCTTCAGGAAAGCTCTTTGAGCTGGACATCGACAAATACTTGAACGACCCCAACTTCCAGGAGTTCAAAAATGTGTTCAACAAATTCTACATGAAGGAGGCCGATGAGGTCCCCAAAGATGAAACAAAAGGCAAAGTCATATACAGCGACGACGAAAACCAGCCCGCAGAGGGAGACGACAGCGGAGACGAAAGCGGCAGCGCCGATGACAAAAAGCAAAAGACGTTAAGTAAAAGACAGTTGCGGCTCTCGAAGAAACTACCCTTGGCGACTCTCAAGGCCAGGGCAAAACACCCGGAGTTGGTGGAGTGGTACGACGCAGACGCCCCGGAAGCGGAGCTTCTTGTGTACCTAAAGGGCTTGAAAAACGTGGTGCCAGTGCCATCGCACTGGCAGCTCAAAAGAGAGTATCTTCTGTCGAAGCGAGGCATCGAAAAGCCTCCTTTTGAGCTTCCGCAGTTCATCAAGGACACCGGGATTCAGGACATGAGGGAAGTCACTTTGCTAGACACTCAGTCCTTGAAGCAAAAGGTCAGAGAAAAGGTGCAGCCCAAGATGGGGAAGATGGATTTGGACTACCAGAAACTTTACGATGCTTTCTTTAAGCACCAGGAAAAACCAAGACTATTGAAATACGGCGATGTGTATTATGAGTCCCGAGAAAGAGACGAAATAGAGGTCACCAACTACAGACCGGGAAAGCTTTCTCCTAAATTGAAAGAGGCCTTGGGAATGTCACCAGACAGCCGGGCTCCGCCGCCATGGATCAACAATATGCTTATGTATGGGTTTCCCCCAAGCTATCCAAAACACTTGTTCAACGATTTCCTCCCTCCAGGGGTTGCCAAAGAGCCTGTTAAAGATGCTGCCGACGACGATGCCGAGTATTCAGTCCCAATAACGAGGTCGCATTGGGCAGCATTCCGCGATGTAGAGGAAGAAGAAGCAGAGGAGGACGAAGAGGACGAGGAAGCAGTTGGATATGCCGAAGACGTGTCTGAAGAAGAGGAGAATAGCGGAGAAGAACAGGACGAGGACGGGGTCACCCGCATTACTAGTATTAGCACTAATACGGGTGTATTTACTGCTGATGGCGGTGTAGAGAGTAAGAGTCTTATAGAGGACGGGGGTAAGCCGAAAAAGTTGTATCGTGTGCTCGAAGAGAAGACTATGGAGGACTCCAGAAGCCAGTTCATGGGAGGACATACGTATGATCTCAATGAAGACGACGAATATTCAGAGGGTCAAAGTCATGGCGATGGTGATAATAACAGGAAGAGCAGTAACAGACGTGCGCAGTACGAGGACCAGAAGAAAAGGTCATTCAAGTTTTAGCCGGGACATTTAGTTATTCCATTGTTTATTTGAATAAATGTGGTTATAGTAATGTTAGTAGTAGCGGGATTTTTATAGGGGGGTAATAACCATAAACCTATTTGATAGTGATAATGGAATAGGATTGATTGGGGTAGTAAAATAAATTTACATGACAGTGATAATGGAACAGGACTGATTGGGGAAAGAATAGAAATGCACGATGTCCTATAATAACAATGGAAGCGGCCTAGGCGGGCACACCTACACGATACTAGTGATTGCAATGTGTATTCGAATAAAAATGTTCACATACATGCACATAAAAGACATATAGAAGTATCAGTAATAACAGCGGTATAGAATGAACCTGTCAAGGCCAATCTCTCCTCCATTGAAAAATATCTGCAGTCGCCAAGCCACAATCAACAACCAAACACCCCCCCCGGCAAACCTACACCACTAGTAATTTCATTATGTATTCAGATAAATGTGAATAAAATGTAGTAATATTAGTAATAACAGCAGTATAGAATGAACCTGTCAAGGCCAATCTCTCCTCCATTGAAAAATATCCGCAGTCGCCAAGCCACAATCAACTAAACACCCCCCCCGGCCAACCTACACCACTAGTAATTTCATTGTGTATTCAGATAAATGTGAATAAAATATAGTAATATTAGTAATAATAGTAGAATAGGAATGTTCGTGTCAATGCAGTTGCTTCTCTCCACCAGAGAATACTCGAGTAGACAGAGGTGCCCAGACGTTCCCAGAAACCAGGACGATTCTTCTTTTATTATATTCAAATGCCTAAGTGAAGTGAATGGGTGGGTGTTTTATAATCCGTTATGTTCTCATGAGTGCTGTACGTCCTCCGACTAAGCCATGCCGTAGTCCGGGTGTTCGTCAACAGTCTTGTCAACCTGCGGACCAAACTTGAGCACACACTTGGCCATCGTAGGCGACGATCTCGAGATGACGTCTGTGAAGTAGAAGTTGGTTATTGGGTTTCTCAAAGGCACGCCGATGATCTTGGACCCTGCGTGGCCCAAGCCCAACTGGCTGAGCCCTGTCTTGGCGATCTGCTGGGACACAGGCTCGACAACGTCGTGGCGGACCAAGTGAGGCGCAATCTCGCCGAGTCTTTCTCTGATGGCGTACAAGTCTTCGTAGGGCAAGGCGTGGCCCAAGTACTCGGACAACGCGCGGATGATCTTCCAGTCTTCTCTTGCGGCGCCCGGCGGGTTGGTTGCGGCCCTGGTGGACTGGACTCTGCCCTCGGTGTTGACGTAGGTGGCAGTCTTCTCGGTGTAGGCGGCGCCAGGCAACACCACGTCGGCGTAGGAGGCGCCCTTGTCCCCGTGGTGGCCCTGGTAGATCACAAACGCGTCTTTAGGTATGTCTTCCGGCTTGAACTCGTCGGCACCCAACAAGTAGACGATCTTAGGCGTGGTGGCCGCGATCTCCGTGGAGGCCGGGGCGAATCCAATGTCGAGCGAGCCTGGCCGTGCGGCCTCGCGGTGCAAAAGGTTGAATCCGTTCCACTCTGCGCTGTTGAAGACCGCCTCGTGGGCGTTGACGTACTTGGCGATGGCTGCAAGGGCGGCGGCGCCGTCCTGGGACTCAGGAACCGCGGAGCCGACAATGATCATCGGCTTCTTGGCCTTGGCAAACTCCCGGCCGAAGTCCCCGGCCAAGGCGTTCTTCAACGAGTTGGTGTTTTCGCCAAGGTGCTTGTACTGGAAGGTCGACTCGAAGTTCTCGCCAACCTGGAAGATCTCCAAGCTGGAGTGCAACCAGGCCTTTCTGATGCGGGCGTTCAACACCGCGGCCTCGTGGCGCGGATTGGTGCCCACAAGCAAGATCTTGTCGGCCTCCTCGATGCCGTCGATGGTCGAGTTGAAGAGATAGTTCGATCTGACGTCCGCGCCGGTGGCCGGAGGCTGGCTGCCGCCCGGGGCGTCCGTGGCCAAGTTCTCGGAGCCCAAGGCGTTGGCCAAGTCCTTCAAGGCGACCTGGGCCTCGACGTCGACAAGAGCCCCCGCAATCGCCTTGAACTCGTTGCCGGCGGGCTTCAACTTGCCAAAGGCCGCGGCAACCGTCGCGAGGGCCTCGTCCCAGGACGCAGGCGCAAAGCTGTCGCCGCTCTTGATCAACGGGGTGGTCAAGCGCTGCGTCTTCAAGCCGTCGCAGGCAAAACGCGACTTGTCGGAAATCCACTCCTCGTTGACGTCGTCGTTGAGTCTGGGCAACACACGCATGACCTCGATGCCCCGGGTGTCCACCCGGATGTTGGACCCCACAGCGTCCATCACGTCGACGGTCTCGGTCCGCTTGAGCTCCCAGGGTCTGGCCCGGAAGGAGTACGGCTTGGAGGTCAAGGCGCCCACAGGGCACAAGTCGATGATGTTGCCGGACATCTCGGAGTTGAGGTTGCGCTCGACGTACGTCCCGATCTGCATGTCGTTTCCCCGCCCGGCAGTGCCAAACTCAGGGGCCCCCGCAACGTCGTTCAAGAATCTCACGCACCGGGTGCAGTGGATGCATCTGTTCATCGAGGTCTTCACCAACGGCCCGATGGCCTTGTTCTCCACCGCCCGCTTGCCGGCCACCTCGTGGAACCGGCCTCTGTCGCCGCCGTACCGCAAGGTCTGCTCCTGCAAGTCGCACTCCCCGCCCTGGTCGCACACCGGGCAGTCCAAGGGGTGGTTCTCCAACAACATCTCGGTGACGCCCTCGCGCGAGTGCTTGATCTTGTCGGTGTCCGTGTGCACCACCATGCCGTCGCGCACGGGAAAGGCGCAGGCTGCCGCCAACTTGGGGGACTTCTCGACCTCCACAAGACACATTCTGCAGTTCCCCGCAATCGCCAACTTTTCGTGGTAGCAGTAGCGCGGGATGACCACCCCGGCCTTGTCTGCCGCCTGGATGATCGACGAGCCGTTCTCGATCTGCACCGTCACCCCGTCGATGGTGACGGCGACTTCCTTGGCGCGCAACATCGAGCTGGAGAACTGTCGTGTGCATCTGAGGGACGCGCCCCTCGCGAGTCTCAAGCTAGGCAACATTGTATGTATTGGCAGTATTGATAGTCAAAAGATTGGTGGACCTATGTTTGCTGAGGCAGTTCCGGCGCTTACCAAACAAAACAAGTAGCAGTTTGAAGCGTTGCGTAAAGAGCTCAAGATAACAAACAGAAAGAAAAGAGAAAGGCTTCTTCCGCTGTTGTGGCAATTCTGACTTGTATCAAAACCTGGAGATGGATAATCAATCTGCTTGTGGAATGAGCGCGAGAGACGGGGTATAGACGTACCAGAATATTTGGGTATTGAAGATTTTTCTATTTTTTTTTTTTTAATTTTTTCGCTCTCATTATGTTTGGCTATTGATTTTATCTCATTTGAGCTGTGAAAAATGTCAGCTAAAAACTGCCTTTTTCTGATTGGACACTCCTCGCGGGAGAGCCGAGCCGGGGCTCGTAACGGGGATTATGTCTCGAGGTTCTGGGATTGGTCGAGGCAGAGCCTGTCAAAGGGGTATTAAGTGTGAGAGGGACGTTTGTAAGAGGGACGTTTGTAAGAGGGATGTTTGTAAGAGGGACGTTTGTTAAAGAGACGTCTGTGCGATGGGCAATTTCGTTAGTTGCATTGACACTGCATTGCTATTGCCAAAAGAATATGTTGCAGCAGTTGCCCGAGAGCGCATCTGTCACATATATAGATCAACATTGACACGCATATGCCTCAATGCAGTCTATTATCAAATTTAATAATCCTCCAGCCATGACTATCACAGCTTGCGACACATGCACCCGCCACACTGGATCCAGACCAGAAAAATGGAGATTGCCCACACCCGTTTTTTACAGCGCAACCGACAAAAGGCTGCCTTCTCTTCATCAAGTGACGCCTACGCAAGAGGTTATCTCACTCACTAAAACAACATTGACACCGAAGATGGTAAGTCTGGACCGTTGCCCTATGTGATGTACACCGATACTAACCTTCGCTCAGCTCAAGCTAAAGCAACTCCAGCAGAAGAAGCGTCAGGAGGAGCTCAAGAGGGAGGCCCTGAAGTCTTTGTCGCCACCACCAAACTCCACAAAATCAGCCCTAAGGACACCAGCACAGATAAGAATCGCCAAAGACTTGGCCGAACTCAAGCAATTGCCCAAAAACATAACGCTCCAGTTCCCCAAGAACCGCGATGACCTCATGCACTTGGTTGTGGTTTTGAAGCCGGTGAGCGGGTACTACCAGTCGGGGATATTCAAGTTCAAGATCACCTTGAACGAAAACTATCCGATTGAGCCGCCCAAGGTGAAATGCATCCCGTTGATCTACCACCCAAATATCGACTTGGAGGGGAACGTGTGCTTGAACATTCTCCGTGAAGAGTGGTCGCCGGCATTGGACTTGTATCGTGTGATCATGGGCCTTTTGGTCTTGTTCAACGAGCCCAACCCGTCAGACCCGCTCAACAAGGAGGCGGCCGGGATTTTGATGAAAAGCAAGAAAGTCTTTGACGAAAACGTGCTGTACAGCATGAGGGGCGGGCGCATTGAAAACGTGCGCTATCAGAACGTCGTGAGGGATTATCCGGTGGAGCTCTGAGCGGGGTATAGACGGACAGCACTTAGCAGTATAAAATACATGGGTTTACAAGCAGGTTTACTGTAGAATACACGTTACGGCAGTGGCAAAGTCCACATCTACATTCTTCCGTATGCAAAATGAAGCTGTAGTGATGCTGATATAGTACAAACTAGCTAGGAGGACTGCATCTTGCGCAACGCGCTGATGACATTGTCGATTCTTTTGAGCGACTGCGCGTCAAGAACCACCGACTTGTGCTGTTTGGAATTCACGTGGGTTCTGTAGTCCTGGTACCTGGCCTTGCAGTTTTCGCAGTACGGCAACTTCTTGTCCTCCATGATCTCCTTCTCCGTCTTCTTCCGGACGGACTTGACCCTCTGGGGCTCTGCAGGCCGTGTTTCAGGCGCACGGGGCGCCTCGATCTTGCCTAGCGGCCGGAGAATCGCCTTGGGGGCCTCGCCAGCGACACGGAGCTCCTGGCTCTCGATGATTCTTCTCTGCATGTTCTTGTTGCGAGTCAAGAAAGGATGCATGTTCATCCCTGTGGCAAATGCGGATGTGGAAGTCGCAGACATCGTGGTTGTAGGCACCATGGACACCTTGTAGTCCACCCCTGAGGCGTCCGGATCCCTGTCTGCGTCTCCCACACAATGCCGAGGCAATGTGTTCACTGTGTCCTGTTTTTCGGCCTCCAAGGCCTCCCTTTCGAGTCTGGCGGCTGTTGATTCGGCCTCCTCGCTGTCGGACTCGCTGGAGACCTTTGAGCGGGGCACAGCGGACGAAACGCCGCCTGTGGGGTACGCGGTGTGGATGTCGTAGCCAAAAAGCTTTTCTTTGTTGTCGTAGATGTCGAAGCTCTGGGTGATTTTCAGCATTTCTCTGACCCTGCGCCGCATGTTGCGGAGGCCCGCAAACTTCTTCTGGTACCGGTCTCTTTTTTCCCTGCGCGACTCGCTGTCCTGCGGAATGTCTGTGGAAAGCGCAAAGATGGATCTGCCGTTGACGGACCGGTGGAGCCGCGGCCACGCCTCAGGGTCCTTCCACTCGGTGGCAAACATGGGCTTGTGGATCTTGCGCAAATCGTACACGTACAAAAACGGGTGGGCAAACCGGTGGAAGTTGCTCTGCAGCCCCAACGGATCGCTGCTGATGGGCGCCTTGATGATTTTCTCGTCGGTCAACAAGGCCTTCAAGTTGCTGACGTTGCGGGGCTTTGCCGAGGACGCGACAATGCCTATGCGCAGCAAAAGCGAGGTGATGCGCTTGTAGTTGTACACCACCAAGTTTTCGCCGTCGATGCGCGAGAAAAGATCGTTTTTGGGGTACCGCGTTCTGGCCGAGAAGGGCCTGTCGGAGACGATGATCTGGACGTCGTCGCTGTAGAAGTTGCGGATGCGCGCCCCGCATCTGCGGAGAAGCTGTGTCAAGGTGGTGTGCCGCGCAGAGCCTCGCGCAATGCTCTGGTCGATGAAGATCACCGACTCGGCGAGATATCTGCGGAGATCCTCCTGGTACGCGGCGGACGCCTCGGGGGAGGCCTCTGCGGCGGCGGCCACCGGTCTGGGCTTCTTGAAGGCCACATTGTTCTCGTCGTTGCCCTGGATGGGGTCTACGAGCTTCTGGGGTCTTTTTCGGTGGGTGAGGTTGACGTTGGCCTCGCCCAACGGCACTCTTTTTGTCTGTTCGGAACTCATTACGGCAATCACAGCATCTGCCACGCAATGGCCAAGAAACTGATACAACGACTACTGGTGATCCGCGTCCTGTTGTGTATTTCAATCCTACGTAAACTACGTCTAAGAAAGGGCGTCTGCTAAAAACATTTGCCTCACAGTTTTTCGCATCCCTGGAAAAAGTGAAAAAATCGACCCCCCGCAGTGGCTCCTCAGCGGCCAGCCTGCAAATAAAGCGCAAGCCCATCGAGGACTGCAACAAGTACTAGCGACAAGAGACTCACCAGAAGGGTCCTCATGGATAGCGAAAAGCCAAGAAAAAGAAGGTTGAGGCAGACGAGCTTGTTGCTGGCAAGAAACTCGTGGTCAAGGGCTGAGTTTGGGTGCACGCGGTAGCTGCTGATGAAGGCAGTGACAACTTTGGCCTTGGCAAGAAAGAGCACGCCGTGCACCAAAAGATAGACCTTCCAGTGGAGTCTTGTGTACAAAAACGCGTCCAAACTGAGAAGTCTATATAGAACCCCGCGCACAGCCTGTTTTTTGCTCTGGATCGTCAAGGAGCGATTGCCGTTTGCCGACACAATTGCCGACGTCATTCCGCGAGCACCGTGTGCGGAGGCGCCGCCTTCGCGGCTGTCCACGGTATTCAGAGCCTTTTTCGCCAGGCCGGCCTCGTAGCGGACCCCCGTGGCGTCGGAAATAAGACCGTCCAATATATCGAGAATGTCCTCGGTGAGCATGCGCGCCTCGGACTGCTGGCCTAGCAAGTTCTCAAGAAGACCGTACACCGCGTCAGGAAGGTCTGCGCGGTAGTAGTTGTTCCGGAACCCCGCAGTGGCCAAGTACGCCTTGATGTTGAAGTTTTTGATCCTGTTTTTCAACTCAGAGAAGTCGTTGTCGCCGCTGGAGGCGTCGCCATAGGGCAACTTTCCAAAACACAAAAAAAACAAGATCATTCCAAGCCCAAAAATGTCTGTCTGCTTGGTGAACTCGTTCAAATGGGCCCCGCCCCCGTGTTTGGGCTTCAAAAGCTCCGGAGCCAAAAACTCTAGCGTCCCTGTGGCCCCCGACGAGTTCCGCTTGATGCCCTCAAACTGGCTTTCTCCAAAGTCGGACACCAATATGGACGGCAAGGCCTGGTATTTTTCGTAGGTGTTTCTGGCTCTGGCTAGCAAGTCCCTGTCGTACTTGGAGGCAAGAAGACAGTTGGACGGTTTCAAATCCCGATGTATAATGTGGCTTGCGTGAAGCTCATGGACACCTGTGGCGATGTCCTTGAAAAACTTCAAAATTTCTATCGGCTCAAGCTGGTGCGCCTCGCTGGACGCAGAGCTGGCGCCAGTCTGCTCTGCCGGGGCTTCAGGGGAAGCCTGGCTTTCTCGCCGCATTTTGCGGAGTTTCCGTATTCTCTGCTTCATCTGGGCGAAATTCTCGCGGGGATGCAACAAGTCCTGCACGAGGTCCTCCAAGTTGCCCCCGTCGCAGTACTCGGTGAGGATAAACGCACAGGGAACCAAGGGGCCAAAATCCGTCACCTGGCTGACCTCCAACCACACATGGTTGTATTTGACCAAGTTCTGGTTCGACGAGCTGAGCATGCACAAAAGCTCCACCTCCTTGAGAATCCGCTGGAGATTCTGCGTGTCGTTGCCTATAGGGATCTTCTTCAACGCGAAAAACCCTAGCGAAAAGTCGCTGATGAAATGCTCCACTTTGTAGACCGTGCCGTTGGAGCCCCGGCCTAGAAGCTTGGCCACCTTGAAGAACTTGGAGAAATAGTCCTGCGTGAAGAGCTGCTCGGGAAGCTTCTGGTATGTTGTGCTGAAAACCCCTAAGCCGTTCCCGACAGCCGCAGGAGAAAACCCTCCGCTGACATCCACTTCCGTTTCCGCGGAAAGCGTGCTGTCTGTTGCGGATTTGTCAAGCAAAAGTATCTTTGGAGACCCCTGGTAGGCATGGTTGCCACCGTTTTCCTGCTCGTCGAAATTCGTGGCAGACTCGAGGAGCTTGAAGTAGTTGTTGTTCATGTACTTGAAACCCCGATTTATTCTGTTATTGAAAATATGCGACCTTCTTCTGCCACGCAGAGGGCGGTCGGTGTTGTTTTCGTCCAGGTGTAGCGCACTGGGTCCATGGCTGGGGCCTGTTTTGTGGTCAGACGCTAGAATCGTGCCACAGCTGGGACATTTGTAGATATTCGAGCCCATCCCGTTATTCATTACGACCGACTGGCCGTCGGAGGACTCTCTGCGATGGGCACCCTCAACCATGCTGTTGGCGTCGTTCTCGCGGTCATCGCTCTGTTTGACCAGCTCAAAATGCAAGCCGGGGTCAAAGTTCAAGGTGCTGATTAGCTGGAAGGTGTTGGAGCCTGAATCGTGCACTATCAACGCATTTCGCGAGGGATCGTGTCTGCATGGGGTGGTTAGTACCGGACAAAAAAAGCGGGATGGGAGTGGAAACAGAGAAAACACTTACAATACGACTTCTAGGTTGTTTTCACCGTTATAAGGTACGAGCGACATTGTCGATTCGAGTAGTGGAACAGCTCGCGTCAATCATGAGATAGTTGTAGCTACTGGCTTGTGCTCTACAAGGAGGCTTCCTGTCTATCATACCACTTTTGGTTTTTTCTTTGTGTTTGCCCGCTGTGCTTTTTATTTTCAGTTTTTCCTGCACGCATTTTCTGGGGTAAACACAACATTAGGGCACATGTTTAAGACCCAGAGAGCCTGGTTGAAGAAATTTCCACGCTACGTAGCTTGTTATACAATACTGATAGGCCCCCATGTCAATTGATCAAAATACCAATCAATCCAACGGCAAACCATACCCAATGTTTATTAACTTTACCTAGATAGTGACTTATACAGTTTTACAAATGGTGCTTCCTAAGGTGATATACATCTCGCTGGTTTCTATACCAGCGCCACGTATTAGCACCACGCTACAGTACATAATATGGACGGAAAACACACTAGGAAAAGGCCTACAAATAACAGTGATAATGTCTGACAAAGAAAACAAATGAACGAAATGAAAACCTAACACAAACAGAAAGCATAGCTCAATTGCTTAATGTCTAGGACCGCGGCCACCCCTGTGTCTATTTCTGCGGGAACGACGGTGGTTATTCTTTCCAACTCTGCCGTCACTGACCGTATCCTTCAATCCGGAGCTGGCCAACCCGAGCTCTTTGGCTATTTCCGAGCCTGGGGCGACTCCAAACTTCTCAATTCTCTTCAAGTCCTTCTCTGCGGCTGCTTGGGCTGCCTCATCAGAGAACTTTTTGGCACGTAGTATCTTTTTCTGCAACAACTCAACAGCTGCTGCCTTGATCTCTTCTGGAGACAATTCCTTGGGCTTCTCTTCCTCCTTGGTTTCCACCGGGGCCTCTTTTTTCTCTGCGGCTGGTTCCTCGGCAGCGCTGGCAGCAGGTTCGGCTGGGGCAGGCTGCTCTTCAGCAGGCTTCTCTTCAGCCACAGGAGCAGCCTCTTCGGCCGCTTCCTCAGCAGCCGCAGGAGCCTCGGGAGCAGAAGGGGCCTCCTCGGCAGGAGCACTGGCAGCCTCTGCATCGGCGTGCTCCAAACGAGCAACCAAATCACTCTTAACACCCGAGGTGGAAAGACCCTTGGCCTTCAACAACTCCTTCAATTGCGCGACAGTTTGGGATGCGTAGCCAGCCATTTTGTATGCGTGTCACTATTTGAGCAACGAGCAATGTCTGAACAGCAATACGAGTCTGTTTGTTTACTGTCTGTGTTTATGCTAGGTTTTCGACGTGCCAATTTAGTTCTCGTTTTTCATCGGCGACTTTTGACAAATTTCAGCACTTCCAACGCCTGGTTTTTCTCGCGTCCGGGTCACGTGCGTTATGGAACCCCAGCATTGGTTATCCAGTGTAGACTACAGACGAAGGCCGCCAAATATTATCTGCCAATATGTATATCTGCATATATATACATCTATGCTGTCTAGAAGCGTCTATTAACAAGCGGTCGGGTATGCACTCCCTGACAAAAAAAGCACTCACTTGGTTCTGGTTGTAACCGAGTTTGTCAAGAACTCAAGCGCAGATCGTGCGTCGGATTCAGGCAACTGTCTGAGACACTCCAAGGCCTTGTTTTTGTACTCGTCCGCCAACTTTTTGGTTTTGTTCAACCCGTCGTATTTGTTGACACACTCCACAGAGTACTGGATGTCGCCAGGCTGGGAAAACTTTCTGGCAATGATCTCGCCGAGCTTTGGGTTCTCCCTCCAGGCGTAGAGCACAGGGCCGGTGGCCAAGCCAAGCTCAAGGTCTGCACCGGCCGGCTTTCCCAATTCGTCCGACGTGCGTGTATAGTCGAGAATGTCGTCGACCAACTGGAAACATATGCCCAAGTTGCGGCCAAACTGGTAACAGTTTTCGATCACGTTTTCCTCGCACCCTGCAAGAACAGCGGCCGATCTGCACGACTTGGACATGAGCGCTGCGGTCTTCAAGTATGTTTTGTGTAGGTAGTATTGGAATGCAGCGTCGACGTTTTCCTGGTGGCTGACTACGCCCTGGGCATTGGCTGCCGGAATCGGCACGGAGTACTCGTGCGTCGGGTTAGGCACCTTCCCTGTAGGCACCGGCAATTTCTTTCCGTCGTCCAAGACGTCTGGGTTTCTGGACACGACGGTATTTTTCAACTGCATGAACTCTCCCTCAACCAAGTTGGCAATGGCTGTGGAGATCAACTCAATGACCTCTGGGTTTCTGAGACGGGCAATGGCCACCGAGGCTCTGCCGAGCACGAAATCGCCGGCCAAAACTGCCATTTTGTTGGTGAACGCCACGTTTCCGCTTGCCCGTCCACGTCTGGTGTCCGAATGGTCAATGACGTCGTCGTGCAACAAACTGGCGGTGTGGATGAGCTCGACAATCTCCGCAAGACGTCTCTGCTTGGGCAAAATCCCACTGTTTGAGTCCTGTTCCTGCGGCAACTTCCCGAAGGGCGACGACAACGGAGCAAGGATCAAGTTGGGGTTGATTCCGTGCAAAATGGACAACGGCGTCAACGACTGCCCGGGGGTGCCGTTTTTGATGTTGTCCACGATGCTCGACGTCACGCCTTTGTACTCCGGCTGGTCTGTGGTGTCGAAATGGTCTGGCTTCAATCTTGTTCTCTGCTCGGGTGGGATCTTCGAAAGCGCTTTGGACAACAACAACACAAGCAACGGTCTGAGCTTTTTGCTGTCGGACTCAAAGTAGTAGGCCGCGGCTCTGTTCAAGGTGGGGTGCCCCGAGCCAATCAACGAGGCGATGTTCTTTGCCAAGGTGGACATCTCATGGCTGACGATGGAGATCGGATCGTTCAACTGCTTCTTGGGAGCAACCAACTTTTCCCCGGTCTCAATTGCAAGCCCAAACGACGAGGTCGACTCAAATCGCCGCAAACAGGACGCTACCCCGGCCCTGGAGTAGTTTTTCGGCAACCTTCTACTTCTGAGTGCTGCTCTGTACATTTTGGCGAACTTATTATCAAACTGAGTGTAGGAGTTGTATTCAGGGCTATCTGTTGCTGCTGCGTTTTTCTGCTGCTACTTTCTTCCCAGTCTATATTTTCTCTATCGCACAGTCCTCTACTCAATTGCTCTCCTTTCTATATATGGTCTTCGCAATCTATATCTATTGCTCTTTTGAAGTCCTCGACGACTTTGCATGGGTTTAATTTTCACTGCCTATTTTTTTTCAGAGCATCCACCCACCAAGAAAGCCATCCACCAAGGAAAATTGCGGGAAAGAGACCGCGTGAGCCTAGTAGTGTTTGTGCGCTCATAGTAGAAGGTGGAAAATCGGAGATTTTCCTAATCAACAAACGAAAAAATTTTCTAGTATACGAAGACCCTATTGGAGGGAGCGTGGTGACATAGCTTTGATGTTCTCGCCCTGTCCCTCAAGCCATTAGCCTGTTAGATTACCAGCAACACATACATATCACAAACAATAATGAAGCTCACGAAATTTTTGATGAAACTATCCCTTGAGTCGGTGCAAGTGGAGCTAAAGAACGGAACGATATTGAGTGGCTCCATACTAAATGTGTCTCCATCCATGAACATTGCATTGAAGAACGTCAAAATGACGGTGAAAAATAGAGACCCACAGGTGTTGGACTACATAAATATACGAGGAAGCAATATAAGGTTGGTGATTCTTCCGGATGCGTTGAATCTCGACACTTTACTTGTGGACGAGACACCAAAAATCAAACATGACAGAAAACCAGCAGCAGACAACGGACGCATAAGCAAAAACGGAAGAGGAGGCGGTCCTCCAAGGGGCGGAGCCAGAGGCCGTGGAAGAGGCCGTGGAAGAGGTGGCCACAGGGGATTTTAGACCAACAAGCGTTGGTTATAGACTATTTGTATACTTACTTAATTACTCACTCATTGAACTACTCAATCGTTGACCCACTCTCACACTAATCTACGTACTTACTTACACACTGCTACCTCATCTTTGTTTGTTTTTGCCTGTCAATCAGGGCCCTTAGTTTTTTTGCATTATTGCTCCATATAGATGTGGCTAATTCATAATGTCAATGATTCACTGACAGTTCCGACATGAAAGAAGGCATTGTAGCCTCCCTTGTAGTGACGATAGTTGAAGTTATCATCTGCCGAGTATCAAATGCATTTTCATAGCAAAACACAAGTATACTAATGTAGAATTCATTCATAGAATTACCCACTACTACATTGATAAGTTGTATACGGTGGCTACTTGACCCAATCACTCTCCTTACAATAACAAGTTGAATTTAAGACACCCAACTACATCTCTTAGAAACCTGATCTTCATATCCTCATGTATTAATATTAGCCTGTTAAAAGCAACTGCATGACCCCATTCATGTATTTCTCTGCCCCTCGATGAACGACATCGCCTCATCGCGATTGATCTCACTGACGCGCGATATTTTGTTGCTGTACATAATCCCGAAAAACCTGTCGGCGACATTCAACATCTCGGGTCTGAAAGTCGTGCAAATAAACTGCGCATTGCGCGACAACTCTTTAATTAATGAGGCGACGGCAGTTCGGTACTGCGCGTCAAGGTTCGCGTCAATCTCATCAAATAAATAAAATGGAGCCGGATCGCATTTCTGAATAGCTAGAATCAAAGCAATTGCGCACAATGACTTTTGACCTCCAGAAAGCTGCTCAATTCTCTGCTGTTCATCTGACTTGGAGTTGAAAGAAACCGATATCGACACTCCGGTGTAGTTGTCAATCGTCGATCTTCCCACATCGGTCATCTCAACATCCTGATCCCCATCTCGTTCGGGATTGACGTCGTTTTTCTTTTGCATGATTAGCCGTCCCACCCCAGCAGGGACCAACTTTTCAAAGATTTCTGAAAATCCTTTAGAGACTTGCTTGAAAGTACCGTTGATAGCATTGCCTTTTCGCTCCTCAAGAACCCTGATCAAATTCTCGATCGACTCTTTGGATTTATCAGAGTCTTTTCTTCGTTCCACGAGCTCGTCTCTTTGTTTGGAAAAGTTTATATACTGTTCCAAAGCCTTCTTGTTGATGTGGGTATATTTTTCCAATTTCTTGGACACTTTGCTCAAGTTATTCAACAACGCCTCTGAGCTCATATCCGTGTACTTGCTGAAAGCTTCTTCCGGGAGCACACCGAGTTCTCTGATTTTTCGCTGCACCTCATCTCGTCTGTTCATGAGGATGGCCTTCTTTGAGATATTTCTTTCCGATGCTTTCTGGAAACTTGTCAATCTTTTGTTGAGCGATTGCTTGCTGTCATCCAATTTGTGCAAGATCTTGTTTTTGGATTCAATTTCTTTTGATAGAGCATCCAAATCTGTCACCGTGGTGTTGTATTTTTCCTGTAGCTCTGACAACGACTTCTCAAGTTTCTCTAACTTTTCACTAGCAACCTCTGAGCTGTCATCGTTTGTGTTCGATATTAGTCTGGACTTAGGTTGGTGGCTCTTGGATTTGAGCTGCTCTAGACGAGGAACGAGGTTTTCAGCTAGCTCTGATTCGATGGACGATACTTCAAGAGATTTTTCGGATAGTTTTGCTGTCATCTGATTCAAACGCTCCTGTAACATAGGTATTTCCTTGCTAATCTCTGATAACATCTGTGCCTCTTCGTCAGTGAGAGGATTGGAAAAATCACTACTCAATTCAGATTGTAAGCTTTCTCTAGCAAGAATTTGCTCTTCCAATAGTCTTTGATTCTGTTTTATGGTCGAGTTTAGCGACTTCAACTCTTCCGAGATGTTGGTTTTCTGATTTTGTAAGCTCGAGAGCTTGACCCTGAGAGGTTCCTGAGCAGCTACCAACGCATCATATTTCTTACTTTCTTCCATCACTAAAGAATTAGCGTTGGTGATTTTAGAATCAATGCTATCAATCTTTCTTCTGTAATTGTGTAAGGAAGCCTTTGCCTCCTCGAACTCGTATCTTCTACGGCGTTGGATCGCCAAAGAGTCAATTCGTGATCTTTTGTGGTCCAAATAACCACCGGTTAACACCCCCTTTCTGTCGGCACGATCACCGTCTAAGGTTATGGCCGAAAGTCTGTACTCTCTAGCTATAGAGGCCCCGACTTCCAACGACATAGTGACAACGGTTCTCCCAAACACTTGTTTGACTGCGGAGGAATACATTTCATCAAACGCAATTTTTTTGATCAAAGGAACACAATCGTTTCTTTCGGGATATGTTATGTTGTCGTTTGGATTCAAACGATTCAAAGGCATAAACGTAACACGACCTGACTTTTCTCTGACAAGTTCTTCCATGATTGTCGATGCAACTTTATCATCATCCACAACCACATGAAACAATGAGTTCCCAGCAATGACTTCCGCGGCAGTCTTATACTTTGGGTTTACTTCGATGATTTCACCAAGCGATCCATGAACTCCTGCAAGCCCTAACTTTTCTGAAATTCTCTTCACAGCTTCAAGACCGGAACTTTGAGCACGATCCATTGTCTCTGCGATATTACGGTTTGCCCTATTCAATTCCTCTTGTGCAGAGTCTACTATGGTTCTTTGTCTTGCTTCCAGGCGCCATAATTGCTTCCGCTCATCAACCAAACTTGAATGCTTCTGTTTGGCCAGGTTCAAAGCTTCAAATGCATCTGCTAGCTGCTTCTTTGCATCAGCTCCGTTCAATTTTACAGAGATTTCTTCAGCTTCCAGCAGAATCTTATTGAATGTCGAGTCAAGCTTACCCTTGGCTTCGAGCAACGAGTCGATTTTACTTCTCTTTTCTGTGATTTTTAAATTAAGCTGCTGGATTTTGAACTCGAGCCAGGTGTTTCTCTCATCTTCATTTTTGAACTGGTCAGAACGATTTTTCTTCGCGTACAAGTTTCTTTGAGTAGCAATCTTCACGCTTATTTGATTCTCTAAGTTCTGCTCTGCGTTACTAAGCTCTAAGAGAATAGGCTTCTTGATTTCTAACTCTTTCTGCTTCTCCTTTATCGATTCCTCCAACTCAATTATTAACTGCTCATCGTCTTCTGACTGCTTATTGTTGGCCTTTTCTTTTGCTTTGATGTCTTCAACAATCGCCTTTTGTTTGGCCACCTTTTCCAACAATTCGTTGATGTCCGATTCATACTGTGCCTTGTCGATTTTTAAAACATTCAACCTTGAGTTTAGCTCCACTAAAAGTTCCTCGAGTTGAAGAATCGTTTTTTCCTTATCTTCTAAATCATTCACGTAGGTGTTTGATTTGTCCAACTGGCTGGAGTGACTATCATCGATCTTCTCGATTTGCTCGTCTATTTCAGTGATTTCACGATCATATAGCGTGTATTCAAAAAGTTTTCGGGATTTTTCATACTCTTGGAACTTTTTCAACTCGTCCTTCTCTGAATTCAAGTCGTCAAGTCTTTCCTCGATGAACTTCAACATCTCATCAATCTTATCTCTTTGCTTATTCGAGGCCTCCATCTCTTTCAAAGACTGCTTTAGCTTCTGCTCAAACACTTTTGCACCAGCGACCTCTTTTAATAGCTGCAATCTTTCGGCATCCTTGGCATTCGTCAAGCCCGTGATTCTTCCCTGAGGAACGATATAATAAGGATTTGATCTGGAAAACCCGGCACTCTCAAGCAAGTTCATGATATCCGAGCGCTGAGCAGACTTGTGATTCAAGGAGTAGTCGTCTTTTTTGAGCCCAATGGTTCTTCGAACAACGATCTCGTCTCGATCTATTGGGAATCTATGGTCAGAGTTATCAAAGACAATTTCAACGAACGCAGACATCACTGTTCCCGACCCCTCGTGAATAAGACTTTGCCGCTCCTCTCGAGACATTTGGGTGTATGCATCGGATAACACAAATCTGATTGCTGCGAAGAAGTTCGATTTCCCCGATCCATTTCTTCCCACAACCACATTGTGATGAGGCGAGAGGTCATCGATCACAGTGGCATTTTTGTAGGTTTTAAACCCTTGAATTATTATGCGCTTTATATACATTCCAGCTATCAAAAACACACTGTAAACCTCGGAGAATTCTGATATTGGATGCTGTTACTAAGACACTTCAAGATGCCCTGCTTTCAGTATTTACTTTTGGAGATTTCATGTCATGGGCCATGGCTATAGACGCGTCAAAAAAAGATATTTTTCAGAAGTGAAAAATAAATAATTTTTTTTTGTCAGGTTGCGACGCGTGAAATAATCGGGTATTTAGCGTTGGAGGGAACAGCTTGACAGACAAGTTCGTCATACGAAATACTAAGGTAAGCGCTGTACTGACCACTTTAAATCATTAGTTCCATCAATTGCGATAATTTCAATCTAGAGCGTCTTAGTGTTGGCATCGTCCATGCAGCAAATCTTTGCAGCTGATGCAGCACTGATTTCGATCACATGACGCCGGTGGCTCACAACCGCACCAGATCTTTTTCCCAAACAAAAAAAAAGACAGGGGAGCAAAAAAGAGACTCAAGAATTACAAGATGAGCGGAGAGACGGAGTTGCGAAGACACCATTAAAGGTCAAAATTACATCAAGACAAAAAGAAGTGACAGAACCATACAAAATGTCTACACCTCAAGAATTGATTGCCGAAGTAAGTGAAATCATCCATAAACCACTTCTCAAAGATAAGGCATGATACTAACCATTTTCTAGGCCGATAAGAAGTGCCAGCCAGTTGGTGGGTTTGCCAAGTTTTTCGGCGGGGGAAGCAACTATAGATACGAAGAAGCTGCGGACCTTTATATCCAGGCAGCCAATCTATTCAGAATACAAAAGCAGTACAGCCAAGCAGGACGGGTGTTTGAAAGCGCTGCCAGAGCACAGCAGAAGGCCGAGAGTGTGGACGAATCGGCCAATACGTTGATAGAGGCGTTCAAGAGTTACAAAAACGAGTCTCCGGAAGACGCAGCCAGAGTTTTGAAAGAGGCTATCACAATCTTCACCAAAAGGGGCCATTTCAGAAGAGCAGCCAATTTCAAAATGGATCTCGGAGAGATATATGAGGAAAACTTGAACGATTACACCGAAGCAACAACACATTACGAACAGGCTGGAGATTGGTACAGTTCGGATCAGGCACAGGCTTTGGCAAACAAGGCATATGTGAAGGCCGCGGACTTGGGAGCTTTAGCCGGAAACTACTTACAGGCAGCTGCTTTGTATGAGAGTGTAGCAAAAAAGTCGTTGAACAATAACTTGTCGAGATGGAGCTTGAAGGAGTACTTTTTGAAGTCAGTTTTGTGCTACCTCGCCGCAGATGACTTGGTTGCCGGGCAGAAGGCTTTGGACAAATTCCTTGATTGGGATAGATCGTTTGAGACCACCAGGGAGTGTTTGTTGTTGAAGGATTTGATACAAGCAATCTCCGATCGCGATGCGCAGGTATTTGCTGACAAGTTGTTCGAATATGACCAGTACAGCAAGTTGGACAAATGGAAAACCACCATTTTGTTGAAGATCAAGAACTCTATTGTGGAGGCCGACGATGATATTCTTTAGTTGCTTGAATACATTTTTGATAAGAATAATATATGGTGATCACAATCACAGTCAAAATGTAGCCTCATCGCGGATTCGAACCCAGGAGGGTTCGCATTGGCGAGGGAAGACATTTCGGTAATTTCATGTATGTATCTGTAAATATAAAGTAGTGTGCCTCATTGCGGATTCGAACCCAGGACGGCTCGAGAGAAGACATTTCGGTAATTTCATGTGTGTATCTGTAAACATAATTTCCGATTTATTAAAGGATGCCAATTAAGAGTAACTCTAATTCGGCCAGCCAGGCCAGTAATAATAATTGTTTCAGAAGGAAGGAGTCAAGCAACACTTATGTTGCAGAGTTCAACTTGCAGCCACTTGGCAAGGGATTGTCACGGCATATTCTATCGTCTTCGCTTCACAACGGCCGCTGCGATGCCTCCTGTTTCGCACGACCTACTAGCTCCGTCTCCAAGTCATAAAGGGTGTATTTCAATTAAACAGTCTTATTATAATATATTAAATAGCTAGAAGTATAGATGGATAGCGAAACGCTACGAAGTATTACACAGTTGTTTTTAGTCCTTTTCGTCAAAAGAAACAGAGAAGATAAGAATGCCAGGTCTGCTGCGGATCGAGCTCAGCTCGTCGTCGCTGCTTGCCAAATGCTTTTTCTTGGACGGTCTCTTCTTGGGTTTCAAGGTATCGTCAGGCTCACTGAAGTCGGTGCTTCTAGGAGATATCTGCGCTGTGGTTCTTTTGTGTGTTCTCGTTTTCTTTGAAGGAGTGCGTTTGATCAGACGGCTTCGGGTGTATGCAGGCACGGTAGCCGGTTTTTCGTCTTTTGAAGCTGCAGAAGCTGTCGCTATGGAGGCTGCAGCAAGGGCAATCCTGTTGGGTTGGGTTGTAGTTGGTCTAAAGTATGTAACAGTGGGGGTATTGACAATCGTGATGGCGTCAGCCATGATGTTGGCGCGCAGCTTGGAAGCCAGTTCCTTGCTTCTGCCACCGATGGAGTTTTCGTAATGATTTTGCTTCTGCTTGAGGAGACAACTTTGAGACTGGTAGTTGGAGGTTTTGTGGGTGTTTGTTCCTCCTAGGATGCGGTTTCTGTCCATGTTTGTCTGGGTTGAGTAGCTGTCCTGGAGCTTCAAATTGAAAGACTTGCTTCTTCGAAGGTCCCTTCCTCCGCTGTTTGTCACTGGCGAGGCGCTTCCGCTTCGTGCAAGGTTCTTTGGGTTACTGCTGGAGCGCGCTCTGCGTGCTGCAAAGGAGGAAGACTCATCGGGTTTCTCTCTTTTGTGATGTTGGCGCCGGCGGTGCTCCGGTCGCTGGGGGCCTATGCTTTGGCTGTTATTATGGTTATTGAGGGCCTGTGCATCGTTGCCAGGCGCGATGTATTTTCGGAGGGTGAACTTTCTCGCAAGAGAGGTCAACACCTGCTTGTTGGTGATGTCGTTAGGGATCACGGTGTCCTGGTCAAGCAGACTCTGTGGTGGATGTTGCAGAGCCTTGTTGTGGTGAAACATTTCCGGATTACTGATGCGGGTTATCAGCGGAACAACGTATCGACTCATCACTTACTGAGAAAGCGGTGTGCTTATCAGAACGGGCACCAGAATACACGGCAAGAAGCAAAAGAAAGGCCTGGGGTTGTTCCCCTATATATAGACACAGTCGCAAACGCAAGTGATCCTTTTGACTGCTAAGTCCACTGAGCTACTTATCCACATAAAAAGGAAGCGAAAATCTAGCTCAAGAGTATGAGAATGAATCATCAGAATATTTAAGGCCAAAAGCACATTCAGAAAAAGAAATTTCGGGAAACCTTAAAAGCAGCAGAATGATCATCAAAGCAGACATGCAAGCGCAAATAATGCTTTGTTGTATCAAACCTGAAATTTGTGCTGAAAACAACGTTTGGAAACAAGAATGGAGATCTCAAATGGGCATTCATACGCTAAACAAGTGTCCCTCCTCCCGCGTGCAGCGAAAAGGACTTAGCACTGTCTCACGAACCCTCGCTATGGGCGTTTTCAGGTGTGGGCACACCTATTGTTTCGTGGACAAGAATAGCAGCCACACAAAACCCAGGCCGCCGCTAAACCTCCGACACACAAAGCGATACATCCCTTACCCCAAAACTAAAATCAGGCAGTGGAGTTAAGAGCGAGCAGAATCGATCTCACGCACATTGAACCTAAATTATCATTGCGGCAAGAGGGTTTTTCAGAGATCCGGGAGGAATTTTAGAAAACTTACCTGCTCCATACCATCGTATTACCACAGGGTGCCATGCGGTGTGCAGCTTTTTGAGAGAACAGGGATGCTAAGCACCCCCGAGTCACTTAGCTGCTCTTTTTGTGATCATGTACTGACTCTGACACCTCCTGTTTTCCTTAAGGCGCGTTCCTTCAAGCTGAGAATTAAGGATGTGCAGCCACTGAAATGGAGCTTGAGACAAGGAAGGGCAGGAAAAACCTGCAAAAGAAACAACACAGGCTGCGACACTTCCTGATAGGCTGGCTGGCGAGCTGCGTGTATACACAGTTTTTTTCGACACGTCCAGGACTTTTCCTTTGAGGATCAAGGGTGCATCGCATGCAGGATAGGCATTAGAGTTCTGGGGTTTGATTTGCGCATGGTTGGTGATGGTTTCGGGGACAACAGAACGTCTGGAGTCGTTTGAGACGTGTTTGGCGAAATGAGGTTGCCTGCTTGGCTGCTACATTACTACACAGAAATACGCAAGTCGCTGATGACATGTATTAACTATAAACGACGCATATCTAATCGATTCTGTAGATGGTCAACTTAGGACTGCTTGGGTCCTTCAGCAAGATAAACTCCACCGTGTCTCTGCCCTCGCTCTGGACCAACGCGGCCTCGTGGTTGACCATGTCGATGATGCTCTTGAAGATTCCCCAGCCGTTGGAGATCTTCAAGTTGGACTGTCTGGCCAAGTCCTCGGCCTTGTAGCTGAACACGCCCAAGACGCTGTGCTTTGCGGCGGAGTTGTAGGCGTCTCTGGCAATGAAACCAAGCTTGATGTAGTCGATGTCTGCCAAAATCGCGTTGATGATCCACTTGGAGAACAAGTTGTTGTTCTTGCGCAACTCGGTCGAGATGATGGCCCCTCTGCTGGACATCAACTTGGACTTCCAGTCCAACTGCGACGGCTTGTACTGGTTCAAGGCGCGGATGGCGATTGTTTCGTACTCCCCGGCGTTTTCGCCGGCCAACGGCTTCTGGATGAGATCCGCAGTCGTCCGGACAACGACGTCTATCGTCTTGATCTGCTCCTTGTCCTCGTCCTCGGTTTTGGCCAACGTCAACTTCTTGTTCTTTCGCGACGACTTTTCGTCGGCAGAGTTGGAGTCCTCAGGGATCTTGAACAACTTGTACTTGTAGATCTTGTTGCTCTTGACCTCCGGCGTCGACGTCACCTTGTCGTGGGGGGTGACCACCAAGTCGCTGGCAGGAACAGATGCTGCGGAAGAGGCAAACTTCTCAAAGTTGCGCGAGACAACCTGGAACTCGTTGGCCAAGCTGACGTAGCTGTTGAGGTTGCTGTCGTCCAAATGGAAACTGGTGTAGAAGGCGTCCTTGTCGTTTTCGTCCACAAAGGTCTGGAGCTTCTTCTCGCTTTCGCTGAAAAACAACTGCCCGCTGCTCACGTTCTTGGTGACCTTGATGCTCCACGGGAAATTCGACTTGTGGGAGGCCATGATGGTGGCCAAGATCTCGTCGGTGAGGAACACGTCCCCCTTGGCCTCTTTCGAGAGGCGGGCCAACTCAGGGTCGTCGAGGGTGTCGATGTAGGTGTCCACCACGTCCTTGGAGAAAATCTTCAACGGGATGGTCTTTCTGTGGAGGTTTGAGGTCGAGGTGAGCTTGTCAAACGTCTTGTTGTAGCTTTTGACCAAGGCCAAGTTGGCGGTCACCGCCAAGGTCTCGCCCTTTGCGTTGGCGGCGCCGAGATCGAGGTTGAGCTTCGTCAACTTGCTGAACTCAATGTCGGTGATTTTCGAGAAGTTGGCCTGGATCTGGATCGAGTTCTGCTTTCTCTTGGTGTTGTCCTCGATCTGGTTCTGGTTCTGGATGCTCCAGGCGGACGGACGGTACACGTACGACGACTTGGCACCGGCGCCGGACGCGTTGGAGCCCGCGCCGGACGACTGCTGCGCTCTGGCGTTGTTGCTGTTCCCCCCGCTGTTCTGGAAACGCGGCCCCGCGCCTCCCTGGTATCCGCCTCTCTTGTTGAAGCCCTTTCCGCGCAACACCGTCTTCTGGCCGCTGTTCAGCGAGCCGTTGTTGTTGTAGCCGCCGAACCCCCCAGACACGCTGCCGCCAACGCTGTTGTTGTCGACGATCTCAAACTCGTCGTCCTGGGCGGTGGTCTTTTCCGCGGCGAACTTCGAGGCCGCCGAGGCGCCGTACGCGTGGAACGGGTCCTTGAACCCCTTCTGGTTCTTCTGCATTGCGTTTCCGACTGCGTTGGCCGCGGCGTCGGTGCTGAACCAGTCAGAGGCCTTGCCTAGCTTGTCGGACTTGGAGAACGGAGCGTAGGGAATGTCGTGGAAACGGAGCTCCTTTGGCACGGTTTTGGGCGGGCCCCACGCGCTGTTGGGCTTGGACAAGAAATCGAGGCTGAATGGTAAACTCATGATGTGTGCTTGTCTTGTATGCTGGCTGTCAATGAGAGGATGATGGAGCACTTGTTGAGCGCCAAAAAATTTTTTTGAAATGTCGTGAAAAGGCCAAAAAATTTTCTGGACGAAAAATCGATCTCCATGGCGGCCGGGCAACCCCTGGCAGCCCAGCTGTGCGAAAAGTGGCAATTTGTGAAAATTAAAATGCTGCTCTGTTTGGCAAGACGTGCGCAGAGTTTGACCTGGGTGGCCATTTGGGGGCAACACCACGGGCTATTCCAATACATATACTTCCTCCTCTGTGAACAACAGCATCCGAAGAACCCGCGAATTGAGCCGCACCGAATACATCGCAACAATGGCAGAAGTTCACGTTGACATCAACCGTTTGAAGAAGGGCGAGGTTTCCCTTGGGACCTCCATCATGGCCGTGACGTACAAGGACGGGGTGATCTTGGGGGCCGACAGTAGAACCACGTCGGGCGCGTACATCGCCAACAGAGTCACCGACAAGTTGACGCAGGTCTACGACAAGATCTGGTGCTGCCGCTCGGGATCCGCAGCAGACACCCAGGCCATCACAGACATCGTGCGCCACTACTTGGAGACGCAGGTGGCGGCAGACAACTTCGAAAAGGCGCCCAACGTGAAATTGGCGGCCTCGACGTTCCAGGAGTTGTGCTACAACAATAAAGACTCGTTGACTGCGGGGATCATCTGCGCCGGGTACGACGAGGAGAAGCAGAGAGGCGAGGTGTACTCCATACCCATAGGCGGGTCGATCCACCAGCAGGACTTTGCCATTGCTGGCTCTGGATCGGGGTTCATCTACGGGTACTGCAACGAGAACTTCCGACTTGGGATGACCAAGGAGGAAACCGTCGACTTTGTCAAGAAGTCGTTGTCGCAGGCCATCAAGTGGGACGGCAGCTCCGGCGGGGTGATCCGCATGATCAACTTGACCAAAGACGGCATTGAGCGACTCCTCTTCTACCCTGAGGAGACGTACTTGGTGCCTAAGGCGTTTGAGGTCTGAAGCCGGGCCGGGTGTATTAGTGTTTTAGTCTTCCTTCTCTACGTACTTGCGAATACATTTTTCTACTACTTGCGAACACATTTTTCTACTGACTTGCGAACACATTGCTTTGATACTTGCTGTAAGACTGAGCCACATCCGGGGTCCCTGTGTGCCATTAGGTTTTCTGGTAAATATTATTTATTTTCCAAACTGAGAAAAAACGTAGCCAAAAAAAAGACAATCGTGTGGCCAAAATGCTGTACGAGGTGCTGGGCTTCAAAGACCCACACAGAACACGCACCCACCATGAATCCAAATGCCACCCACTCGTTCGACACGTCCAACACCTCCTTCTCGTCTGAGGACTCGGGCAATCCGTTTGAGGCCCACTACGACTACCTCTCCAAGGTGATCATCATCGGGCCGTCTGGGGTGGGCAAGTCGTGCATCTTGCACCGCTTCATCAAGGGCGACTGGAACATACTATCGTCGCAGACCATCGGGGTGGAGTTCTCGTCCAAGATCATCACGTTGGGCAACCGAATATCCATGAAGATGCAGTTGTGGGACACCGCAGGCCAGGAGCGGTTCCGATCCTTGACCAGAAGCTACTACAGAGGCTCTGCGGGGGTGATATTGGTGTACGACGTCACAAACAAGAGCTCCTTTCTGGCGTTGCACGAGTTCATGGCCGACATCACCAGTCTCACCAACGAAACAATCTCTATTGTGGTGGTTGGCAACAAATCAGACCTTGTATCCAGCAATGACGGCGGAGTAGACCTGGCTGCCGACAGCGGGGGCAGCGATTATGAGTTTTCAAGCAGCAGTCTCAGAGGAAACGGCCGTGTAGGGCCCGGAGGGCACAAAAGCGTCAGTGTAGATCCCACCAGCGTAGTTTCTGACGAGGATGCCCTCAAATTTTGCTCACATTACTCGCGGGAGATAGGGTACGAGATACCGTTCATCAAGGCGAGCGCATTGCTTTCAGACAACATCAACTTTATCTTCAGCAAGCTTGCCAACATGATTCTCACCAAAGTGGAGCTTGGAATAATCGACCCAGAGGATGCGCTTTGCGGCGTTCAGTACGGAGACTTGACCAAATGGGACACACAGGGATCCGCCAACGGGGGCAACAGCCTAGGATACGGGAGCATCAATAACGCCTATGGCGGGGGCGGTGGGGGCGCAGGGGGTCTGAATAGAGCAGCTAGAAGAATCGGAAGCTAAGGCGTCGTTGAATGCCAAGCGAGTAGAAAGACAGTTGAGAGACGAGAAGGAGGCTAAGTTGAGATCGGAAATGGATTCGATTAACTG
>JAKTZD010000122.1:0-31113 GCA_030564765.1 Saccharomycopsis sp. NRRL Y-5750
ACCCCTGCCGCTAGATGCACCGGAATCCTTATAATGCGTTGATCTGCTGATGTCCTGAAAGAGAAGCGTAGCCTGCCCCTCGTGAGTGTTGCTTCCAATCACCAGCTGGTCTCCAAGTAAAAATGGTCGAGGTTTTTGCTTATATTTTTTCCCCATCTGCTCTTACAGTAGGAGTCCTAATTATAAGTAAGTAACTATAGTTGATCAGATATTTTCCTACACTAGTGTCAAGCTCGAATATTCAACTCGTAAAATATCTCACACTCAAAAAAGAAAAAGCAAAACCCTCGATTGGCAGCGCAATTTGCCCCACCTGTACAAGAGAAATATATAACAACTACAATCACAATGAAATGTATCGGGCGTTCGTCCGGGAATAGAGGCCCGCAGGGCTCGCAATAGCCAGAGAATGCAGCTGCGGGCTGTTGACTATTTTGTATTTTATATGTCTCGAAATAATACACCTTGTAATTCAAGATTCGGAGCCAGCCAAGCTTGTAGAAAAAAGATTTTAATAGCTTAAGTGCACTCCTGACGGTGATGACTTGTGACAAACTTCTATTAAGAGACTTTACGGGCTACACAGTGTGGAAATGATAGTGATTGATGACAATTTTCTTGTTCCATAACAAGTTTACCTGAGAAAATATAGAGTTGGCATTCCAAAGTAGCTTCAGCCTCACCAAATTTTTGAGGAGCTAAACACTAATTCCCAACTACTGTCAGTCTGACCTACCCCCGCAAGATGACGATCAGGCTTCCGCTGACATCTGCGTAGACATCTGCAGGGCGCACCGCAGAAAAGGACTAGTAATCCAAAAGTTGACTTGTTTTGATTCTCAATCGGACGGAAACCTGCTGTTTAGTGTGTCAATCATTATCAGTTGTTACCATTGTGCTTGAGGATACTGTTTTCTCGGCCCGTAGAAACCTTTAAAGTTACTAAACTTAGACGTTGAGAGGCACTAATATATTCTAAATGCTGGTGTTGCTTCCAACCCTCAAAGGCACGATGATTACAGCAGCAGTAACAGAGTGAAATACACATCACGTGACGTCTACAGCTAAATCCCAAAACGGCGGGACCAACTGTTGGCGCCTTGAATAAAGGTGTTTCAGCGACGGCCAATAAGGGTGGATATTCTGGAAAATAACTGCATGGCTAACAGTTTAATCATCATTGTAATGATGGTAGTCTCCGCAAGGTCTATTTATGGAGCAAAAAAGGGCAACACCATTTATAAGAGGAAGTCGTACACCGCCTGGAAAATCCCATTCTTAGGAGCATGCAAAGTCGCCTGGAGGTTTCATTTTCAAATGCTGGGGGGCGGCCCTGTGGGGCCTTACATTTTTCACAGTGCTTGGGGTCTTTTTCATATTAAGAAAGAGAATTCTTCTCGCAGGCCCAATTAAAGATTATATCCAGCCGATGCACATTCAAAGGCATCTTTTTCTCGATAAAGAACTTGACATCCATTCTTGCAGACTGACAGATTGCAAAACAAACATCTTTTCACACTGCTGTGATGAACTTGGCTGATCTTTCGAAGTTGTCGCTAAAAGAAAGAGACGACCATGAAGAGATTCCGTGTCTATCACTCAGTAACCTCAGATTGTCTGGAGGTCCAGGAGAGCAGGCCCCAGACGACGTAGTGATGGATGACATTGAATTTGAGGAGTCTGTGTTGATGGATGTGGACGAGGATAAGCCATTTGAGGACAATTCGGTTGTTGAGATCAAGGAAAATACCGCTAGTAAGCAAACACAAGAAGATCTTGGAAATACCAGCATCTCTATAGAGAATGTCGTTGAGGCGGTGTTCTCGCCCACACAAGTTGGTGTGGAGCTTGCCAAGAAGTCGATACGCAGCAAAGCGCAAGCTGTGCAGACTTCGGATAATTTAGTCGATGATAAACCTCAACAGGAGGGAAATGTGGAGGATGAGGATGAGGTCAGCATATACAGAGTGACGCCCTTGGAAAAAAATCCCAAAAAAGGCACCACCCCTCGGCTTTTCAAGACACATGAGCAGCGATGCAGCAGTGAAAAAAGCACAGATAACATGGATGCTACGGCTCCATTCAGCCCTCAATTTATCAATTGGAGTAACAGCCTTAACGACGAACACAAACAGCGGCCTTTGGAGCTTCATTATCACTATCATGACCAAAGACAGGTCAATATGTACGGCGGAAACAGTTCTGGCCCTAATAGCACAGAAGTATCGCAGTATGGAGACGAGGAATCAAACAATCTACCCTCGCTTTGGCACGCACGAAACTTATCGATCCCATATCTTATCTCCTCATATCTACAACTTCTTGTGAACTTTGTTACAGCAATGGTGGTTTTCTATCTTGGTTATACAACCCTCAAGTCGATACGCACGGACATTCAAGCCAAATTGAACGAAAACCTGCTTGAAATAACTTTACAGTCTGCCATTTGTGCAGCCAACTACGAAAAGAACAATTGTCGTCCAGATCTCGTTGTGCCCGCGTTGGAACAGCAGTGCTTGCAATGGGAGAAATGCATGCGTCGTAAACCTGAATCCAACACCTATCTTGCAAGTATCAGTGCTGAAACGTTGGGAATAATATTCAATAGCTTGGTGGAGCCTATAGGCTGGAAAGCGTTTGTGTTTTCGGTAACGGCTCTTTTTGCATGGCTTTATGGCTCTAATCTTGCGTTCGGCTTCATTCGAGGACGAACGTTCTACACTAATGATTCGCATCAGACGAAAGAGATTGAGTATCGTCGGAGAGAGCTTGGTGAAGGTCAGAGTATGGCATTGAAGCTCAAAAGAGATTGACTTTATAGAGGTTTACAGATAAACTGGACATTAATTGACTCTCTTAATATGGGGAGGTACATTTCTTGATTCTCGTCAATCATGTAGTCACATTTTTGCTTCTTGTGGATTAATCTCCTTCTTTCACAATTCCTACAATTCTCGCAAAGTACTCTCTGAAAGTATAAGTAAAAACAGTGTAACATTTATAAAACCAAAACAGATTAACTATATATAGCATTTAGATATACCTACATTGATTTGGGAAACAACGAACCAGTAATGGAGACAACAGTCTTTAAAAAATGTACTTCACTCATCATCTTCGAGTTCCTTAGCTAATATGTCTTTAATCTTCATAGGGTCGACGATTTCATTCTTATAATGTTTCTTTCTCATCTCCTCAAACCTCTTATGCTTAGCCTCTGCTGACTCCTCACCTTCCAGTATTTTGGTGCTACTTTCCAATTCTTCGAACTTCTTTTCGGCAATCTCTGGATCTTCATCAACTTCACCTTCCCCTAACGAGAAGTCAGGTAACGGTTCACTCACAGACTCCTCGTCTTCGTTGTCGTTTCTGTAATAGTCACTAGTTTCGTCTATTGGCCCCTGGTAGGGTGTTTTAGGCTCGTCAATCTTTGTGAATGTCATTGATGCTTTCAAGATCTCATTCTCTTCAAGGTTTTTCTTGTTGAATTGCACGTTTTCTTCTTCTGCTTTAGATTTCTTTTTAGCCAATTCTTCTCTGATTCGTTCACCTTCTGTGGAGTATGTACTCAACAATTGAGCATTCTTTTTTGTGTTCTCAAGCACCAACTTTCTGTCATATTCCTGCTGAGTTAATCCCTCATAGTTGTGGGTCTTGGCGTTTCTAAGAATTCCTTTAGGCAGTTCTTTTGAAGGCATTTTGTTGTTTCTAGCGTATTCGTAGCGTATTGGATACAATTTCGAGTGTGTATTACGTGTAAAAAGTCTCTATTCGAGTGAAAACATATATAACTTTGTGACAACTGTATGTAAAGACATCACCGTTTTTATCATCATAATTTGCGTTTTATTTTTGCCCTTTTTTTGCATGCATTTTCGTCCGTCATCCCATTTTAGCTGGCCAAGCTTGCTTGAAAAATGACATTATGGGGGTTCCTAACAGAGGGGCCAAACAATAGGAACTTCTATAGGGATTTTGGCAGCTATTACGATTATGTTAGTCATGATAGACAGAACCTTGTGGGTCTATTTTCAGCTGTAAATAACGGCATCAGCTTATTGCCAATGCTCTATAGCTGTCACGGTTGGTGAACCGTTCAAAAAGTTGTCATTATTTCGCATGTATGATGAATGAAACAGGAAATTTTCCAGCATTTTCTTCGAAATACCAGAATCGATGATTGTCTTCGCAGCTACTAGACACTCATCACGTCCCACAGTAACGCAGCTATCACATCCTACTGTAATTATCTATCGAATTCTTCTGTAACTATTCTAGCGCATTCATCCTATCAATTTTACTGCAATTATCTATCGAAATCTACCGAAATTATCCATCAAATTCTACTGCAAATATCCATCAAAATTTACCACGATTATCAACCAGACTCTACTGCAATTATCTCAAATTTGTATATTTATCGAAATCCCTCATCTAAGCAGAAAAGTACTTGACAACAGAGGCTGGCAACTTACCGGATGCTGTCAGTTCACTAGCAGCCTTAACAAGAACAGACTTAATAGTAGCAGCATCGGCTCCAGAAATGTCCTTGGCAACAGCACCTAAAGTCAAATCATCGAAAGAGTCAATCAAAAGGCCAACCTCAAGATCAATAGCCTCAGCCTTGGACTCGTCACCAAAGTAGGCGGCGTCTTTGACAGCACCTCTGATGGCTCTCTTGTTCTTCTTTTTGGCGTTCTTGGCAGCTTCCTTGGCCTTCTTCTTGTCCAATTTGGCAGATTTGGCAGCCTCCTCGGCTTCAGCCTTAGCCTTGGCCTCGGCTTCAGCCTTGGCCTTGGCTTCTTCGGCAGCCTTTCTTGATCCGGCTTCTCTTTCCCACTTCTTTCTGGCCTTTTCTTCTTTTTCTTTTTGCTTGAAAAGCTTCATTCTAGGGTCTTCTGCTATAGCTCTGTCGACCAACTTCAACAATCTCTTGATGTCGTCGGTTTTCTTCTTGTCTCTGGCGGCCTTGTTCTTCTTTTCTATGTAACGTTTGTGGTCTCTGTTAGACGAGTCATCTGGAGCATCCTCGTCCAAAAACTCAAAGGTTCTCCACGAGTCAAACTTGTACCAGAAGTTGTAGAAGGCCTCAACCTCAGGCTTTGGAGTGTCCATGTTACCCAACTCTGGCACTGGCTTTCTCTTAGAGAATCTGCCTTCAGAGGCAAACACTGGTCCAAAGGCCTCGAAGAAGTCGTATTCGGTATTCACAGGTGGAGGGAGCACGTTGGCGTTCTTGTCAACAGAGTCGTATCTTTTTCTTTGAACTGGGTCCAACAAGGTCTCGTAAGCCTTCTGGATGATCTTGAAAAACCCATCCTGGTCAAGCCCGCCTTTCTCGGCCTTTTTGTCAGGGTGATGCTTCAAAACAGCCTTTCTGTGGGCGAGTCTGATTTCGCTTTCGGTGGCTTTGTAACGGTACTTGGACAATCCTAAGGCAGCGTACAAATCGGCAGTTTTCCATTCTCTTGGATCATGTTTGAGTAATTCTTCAGGTTGCTCGTCATCGAGATCAAGCCCGTCATCGTCGGTCTTTTCCACGACTTGAGGGTTCTTTTCGGCCTCGAGTTTCTCGTATTCAGACCAGGTTTGGCCTCTGATGGATCTGGCAGCGTGTGCCAAGAAGTAACGGCCTACTGGCTCGACTGGACGGCGCACTGGCTCGGAAAATTTCCCGGTAACCGAGGAGGAAACAGCATCTTTTGCTGCAGGCAATACAATTGAAGACATTTTGCTGTGTTTTTTCTTGCTGGTTGATGTTTAACTGGCTTGCATGTAGTGTTATATAGGGCGATATAGCTCAGTAAAAATTTTTTTTCATCTTCAGCAGTAGCTGAAAAAAAAATTTGCAGAAGATATAGAGTGTGTGTTTTTCCTGCTATAGGCACATTGATATAAGAAAGTCCTAAACGATGGATCGAGCTTTTTTTGGCAGGCCGTCGTGGTTGTGTTTGTGATAGATCATGTTGACTATTAGTAGTAGGAGAGGGGAGGTGTAGAAAGGTGCAGAAGATTATGGTATACCTTACTTGAAGGGATAGATGCTCAAATGGAAAGCGAATGAAAAAGATGCACCCCTATTCAGATAACGTCAGAATCCTCTTTTTGCGATTGTCGCCATAGAAGGTCCGATTGTGCGAATCGGATAAATTTAGCAAAGAGCATGGCACTTTGTCGATGTTGAAAAGCAATCAATGGAATGCTGGAATTTCATGTCAAGCGCATAGATGTGCTTAATTGGAGAAAAACACAGTGAATCCCGTTAGTACTAAAAATAACTAGAGATTTGGTGGATCGAAGCTTGTGCTCGGCTTTTGACTGTCTTTAGGCCTGATTTTTAGAATGTTTACTGCACAAGCTTCACCGTGGCGTTTGTCTGTTGATTGGGTGAATTTTTGATTAGTCGATTTAACTGACTGAAAAGACTTCTCGCTATAGTGGCGAGCCAATCTATAAGTTACGTGTGAATGTACTCAATATACTTACTGTAGTTGCACTCTCAACTCGCTAAATATAGTCGCTTTATCAGATATGGGCAATACTAAACGTACTTCACTCTACTCATTTTCAACCACCTTTAACTCTCTTCATTCAATTCACCGAAGGTTGACTCTACATCTCAACTTTCTGCTACACAGACTGTAATCACCTATATATCGTAACCACCATACTCATTATATCTAAATCCTCGCTTACTGCACTTTCATCATCTTTTCTTTACACTACCTGTACTTCATTTTCTCTACATAAGCTCGTCAACTCGGTTCTTCTCCATACTGACTCCACTTCCAATCACTTACACAACTCTCAGACCTTCACACATCTGAATGTCCACACACCTCTCAATTTCCGCATACCTGTAGATTTCCAAGCCCCGTAATCTAACCAACTCCTATCAGCTATCCAGATCAACTTTTCGCTATCTACTCACCCCTATAAGTCCTTTTGGCCCTGGTCCTGGCCCTCCCACAACAAATAGAGGATATTCCTGGATTCAGAAATCTATCTTTGGAAAACAGTGCCCTCCAAATTCCCCTCCTCTATCCAACCACACCCCCGTTAGCTTCTGAGCCATCCATGGATGATGGGCTCCAACATGCAGGCCGCAGGAATGTTTTTGCCTCGAGAAAAAAGTGCCTGAGGGCCCCATGCACCCGGGTAACACCCCGGTGCCGACCCTAATCGCCAGGTGGTTGAAAAATAATATAAATTCGTTGTGATTTCCATGATTCCTATCCGGTTTTTTCTGGGATTCAATAGAACTCAATAAAGAAACAATCATCATCTCATCACAACTCTCATCTCTCCAACAACAACAGCCTCCGCTTCCCACGCTTTAGCCTTTTTCCCCGTTCCAGTTTCTTTTCTATTGTCAATCCTACATTTTAAGGGTATCTGAAAAAAATTCTTTGGTTACCTTCTCTACCTGAAACATCACACGAAAAACAGATCGAAAATCGAATCGACAAAAACAGCTCTTTGAATTCCATTTTCTGTTTCCACTCCCCGCCCCTATCACAGTTCATATAAGTTGAGATCATTCCCGATTTTGACATCTGATTTGTTGCCAACTAACAGCATAGCTCTCTCATCAAAAATGGCCACTCCTCAATACAGACCTAATGCCCAACCAGGGTTCCAACAAGGCGGATTCCAACCAACCTACGCCAACTACCAGCCACAATTCCAGTTCAACAACACCGGCAAGGACTCCTCTGCCTCCATGAACTCTGCTGACGTTGTCAAGAACTTCCAGGAGAAATTCGAGCTTTACAGCAACAAGGTCGAGGAATTTGTCGACGCATACTCGGGGCCTGTCAAGCCTTATGTTCCAGCCATCGGGCGTTTCTTGATGGTTGCCACTTTCTACGAGGATGCCATCAGAATCGTTTCCCAGTGGTCTGACCAGATCTTCTACTTGTGGAACTACAGACACATTCCTTACTTTATTGTCCTTGTTTTCCTCTTTGCCAACGTTGTCGTTATGACTATTGGATCAACTATGTTGATCGCCAGAAAAAGATCCGATATTTCCACCTGTGTGTTGATTGGTGTTGTTATTTCCCAGGGGTTGTTTTACGGTTTGTTCACTGAGGGCTCTTTCTTGCTTAGAAGTTTCTCTGTCATTGGTGGTTTGCTTTTGGCTTTCTCTGACTCTATTGTCAAGGACAGAAGATTATCTTTAGCAGGCTTGCCTATGGTTGACTCCAAGGACAACAAGAGATACTTCTTATTGGCTGGTAGAATCATGCTTGTTTTGCTTTTCATGGGCTTCTCTTTCTCCTCCTCGTGGACTTTCGGAAAGTTTATCATCATCATGCTTGGATCTTTGGCATGTGTGTCTATTGTTGTGGGGTTCAAGACCAAATTTTCTGCTGTTGTGTTGGGTGCCTTGCTCTCTGCCTACAACATCTCCGTCAACTACTTCTGGGCCTATGGCTACAAGGATCCTCAAAGAGACTTCTTGAGATACGAATTTTTCCAAACCTTGTCGATTGTCGGTGGATTGTTGTTGATTGTCAACACCGGCGCTGGTGAATTGTCTATCGACGAAAAGAAGAAAATTTACTAAACAACCAACTCCCACTCTGCATATCTCACATCGGCTGGTCCAGCACTAGCTTATAATGTCTCGAACATCTATCAAACATGGAAATCGAAAAGTAAAAAAAAAAAAAAAACTCATCACATTCGCTTTCAGGGATTGTATCTTCAGAAGGGGATAGCTGTTGCTTGATATTCCAAGTTTTGCTTCTTTTTGGAGATATGTTTTCCAACATCTTCACTTCTCACACTAATATTATTATTTATTTATTATTTGTATCTTAACTGTTAATGCATTGATATATTATGAAAAAAAGGGGTTGTAAAACCACAAAGATTGTAATTCAGCTTTGAGCTGCAGGAAATCAGGATATTCTTCACAAGCCTTCATTGGTTTTATTTAGACCAGTCAGAGGTTATATCAACGAGCTCAAGTGGACCTTCATCGTAAAGCATGTCTATAACCGTAATTCTAATCAAAACCGCACTCACAACGTGAAGAGCTGTTTGTCTTTGCATAGCTATCCGATCATAACCATTTATTACCAGTCGTTATTCTGTTAACTTAAAATGGGAAATAACACCTCTCTTAGAGATGAACAACTCTAGTAAAGCTTGCCCCAATTCATACATCCTTTCGAACACATTTTCAATATGTTTACTCTCGCAAAATATTCCCCACATGCCATCCCCATGTACATATACCACTTCCATGGCGCCAAGACCAAAAAAATCAAAAATCAAAAAACATGAAAATCAAGCTCAATCAATCAATACCGAACAACAGCTCTTCATCAATTGACATCTTTCAGAAAAACGCGCACTCCAAAGCAAGATTTTCAACATCACAACATGACGAATCTAAAACGAGAAATGGAAGATGCTTCCGACGACGAGCCCTTGATGAAAAAGGTCAAACTTGAGAAATCAAGGGCAAGCACGCCAACAATAACCAAAGATAAACCAGCCACAGAAAACGATGAGGATGATGACGATGAGGAAGGAGAAATCACCGCAACAATAAAAAAAGAAGACTCAGCAAGCACAAAGAAAAAGAAGGTCACAGACGACGACGATGATGGCGACGAAAACGAAGATGAGGACGAGGATGAGGACGATAATGAGGAGGAGGGAAAAGGAGATGCAGATGAGGAGGACGAAGAGGAGAAAAAAAGGCTAATGACTTTCGAGTTTGATGGGGAAGAATACACATATAAGGAACGTCCCGCAGTAATTGAAGAGCGTGAAAACAAGATCGAGTTTAGAGTGGTCAACAACGACAATAAAAGAGATAGCATGATAATATTGACAGGGTTGAAGAATATCTTCCAGAAACAGTTGCCGATGATGCCTAAAGAGTATATCTCCAGATTGGTTTACGACAGAACGCATGTCTCTATAGCAGTCGTGCGGAAACCAATGACAGTTGTTGGTGGAATTGCTTATCGGCCTTTCGAAAGTCGAGGTTTCGCCGAAATTGTTTTTTGTGCTATCAGTTCCACGGAGCAAGTCAGGGGTTATGGTGCACATTTAATGAACCATTTGAAAGACTTTGTGCTCAATACAACGAGCATCAAATATTTTCTTACGTATGCAGATAATTATGCCATTGGCTACTTCAAGAAGCAGGGCTTCAGTGAAGAAATAACCCTCCCCCCTTCGGTGTGGAGAGGGTATATCAAAGATTACGAAGGTGCAACGTTACTTCAATGCTCTATGCTCCCAAAAATACGATATTTGGACAGTCTGAAGATCTTGCTATTGCAGAAAATCGCAGTTATGAAGAAGATTAAAGCCATAAGCAGGTCGGAAATCGTCAGACCGGGACTCAAATATTTCAAAGACCATCCCGACGGCCCCCCACTTGATCCGTTCAAAATTCCGGGAATCAAAGAGAGCGGATGGACTCCTGAGATGGAGGAAATTGCAAGAAAGAAAGAAACCAGTCAGCATTACCCAGTAATGAAGCAAATCATGCTAGACTTGCAGAATCATCCGTCCAGTTGGCCCTTCAGAGTGCCCGTTAGCAAAACAGATGTTCCAGACTATTATATTCAAATCAAAGAGCCTATGGATCTTGAAACAATGCAGAACAAGATTGAAAACGACAAATATGAGAAGTTCGAGTCTTTTGTGCGCGATGTCAGACTTATTTGCGGCAATGCAAGAATCTATAACGATAAAAGCACGCCTTACTATAAGAATGCAAACAAGTTGGAAAAATTCTTTGTTTCCAAAGTGAAAGAGTTGCAGGAGTATGCGAAGTATGTGGAGTAGGCTACGGTAAAGTAATTTTGAGATAGGCGTGTCGCTGCTTTCTGGGGTCTATAGGTGGATGTATAGTGTGATGTATCATAATAGCGAAGATGATGATGTACAATATTATTAGGTGTGATTTTGATGATCTTGATGTAAATTTCAGTAACGATGTTCAGTATCAGTAGGTGGTATTTCGTTCTATGGCAGTTATGAAAGGCAGCACACATTTGTATGATATATTCATCAAGCGAGTAAATCAGTCACCTACAATGATGGCAGCCATTACGGCGTCCAATGTGATAGCAAAAAAGTGCAAATCTTTTCTGATGCTTCGAATTCTATTAATATGAATCGCAAATTTGTAATATGCTTCATCAATAGCATAAAATACTATTATGTACAATATAAAAGCAATCACACCTTCTCACTTGCGTCGCAAAAAATAAATTACACAATAATATACACCGCCAAATCATAGCTTATAGTTTGATCTAGCTTAATTATAACTCAATTATAACTTTTCGTCATTGACAGCATCCCTTAACGCATCAACAATATTCAATATCGCGTCGCAAGCGGGCGAGTCGCTATATTCGTCCAAAAACGATACCCCACTGTCACAGCATTTCCCGATTCTTGGATCCAAAGGAATAGACCCTAAAAATCTCACATTGAACTCTTTCGCCAACGCTTCGCCACCACCAGTGGTGGCCTTGAATATCTGCGATTCTCCTTTACAGTTTGGACACACAAATCCACTCATATTCTCTATCAATCCAAGAATCTTGATGTTTGCTTTCAAACAGAAGTTCAACTCTTTCCGTACATCAAGTAGTGCCACTTCTTGGGGTGTTGTGATCAAGATTGCACCATCTATCCCTCCCTTTGTCTTTGAGAGATAATTATTGATGGTGATGTGTTCGTCAGAGGTACCAGGAGGTGTATCTACCAATAAATAATCAAGGGGACCCCACGCCACATCTTTCAAAAAGTTTTTGATCAACCCATTTTTTTTGTTCCCACGCCATATTATCGCTGAGTCCGATTCAGGGAGCATGAACTGGATCGAAACAAGCCCTAAGTTGTCATCCACATATACTGGTGACCATCCTGAGTTGGACTGGTGAATAACCTCTTTTTCAGCCCCAAGCATCCGAGGTAATGATGGCCCACATATATCCAAATCCATCACCCCAATTTCAAGTTCTTCGTACGAAGCAAGAGCCCAACTTAACATCGATGTAAACGTCGATTTCCCTACTCCTCCTTTGCCCGAAAGAATAAGAAGCTTATGCTTTATCTGCGAGAGATTTTCGTTTATTACTTCTATGTCTGGATCAGGCCCTTTTGGAAGCGATTCACATATCGACTGATTTGCACACCCCTGGCAAGTATCTGACTTCCCTGCCTGTTCTGATTCCGGGCCCGGACAGTTTTCCGGCTCTGCTTCCACATCGTATCGCGTTCTTTGAGTCATGTCTATTGTTGATTGTTTATTATTGAGCTTTGAGTTCTTTATGTAGGTCGTTTACGGTTCACTGAAGCTATTCGATGATCAGATTAGTAATGAGATGCGAAAATAGTGAGAGAAAAAAATCATTTTGAGCCTTTTGTGGAAAACTCGTGGTCATGTGATGCATGTAAAATGTGCCTTCTCAATGGGTCTTTCTTAACATCTCTTGCAAGTAACTGCTGAGTGTGAATATACAAATGATGCGTGCAACGATATGTTACCCAGATTTACGTCCATATATATATCTATGAGCGAGTGGGTATCTATATCTCAGTGAACCTATATGATTTATATCTCCCTGAATGTTTTAAGGAATCTGTCGAGGATATTTTCAGGCTGGGCCCACAATGGGCCATTCCGTATGGTTTAATTTGAGTCAATTGGATGTTAAAAAGATTACCCAATATCGTTTATTTAACTGGATCAGTATTTTCATTGCGGCCCAGCTAAGTTAGTGGAGGAGAGGTAGCATGAGCATTGAAAATACGAGAATCAGATCTCAAATAATTTTCTTTTGTATTAGCGAGCTGAACTTACAGGGATAAGCCAACCCATCGCAGCTCAAATCTATCTATATATAGATTGCGCAAACAGTCTGTACAGTCATTCTATTACTTGTCGAATTTGATTCCTCTTATCCTCACACAAATACTAAATTTCGCAGCCTCTAAGTATCAATCTACATGATGTTAAGCTACCTTTTTCTATTTAGCAAACAGTGAATCTTTCAAAGCTCATATATAGCTATATATAGAGCAAAAATAACCATGGTTATCAATCATCTGAAAGGTCAGTAGGCTTTTTTCCGTATCAATCATTGATCTACGCGCATTCAAAGCCATATAGATGGGTATTTGAATTGCGACAGTCCAGACTTGAGCTATGGGAATTATCTTAAGACCTGAACATGAGACCTATAATGGCTTCAAGATGGCTTTATTCTAGTGTTTTTGGAGCCACATGCCCTCTTTGGAAGATCATACCTCATTTGAGGGACTGTCTGCCTTCCTTGGAAGTGATTGCCTTTTTTGGGAGGCTGTGCCCCAATGAAATCTAGAATGAGACATTGAGGCCCGATCACTCATATTCCCTCTACTATTGTCATGCATGTTTGTGCTACGAGGAAAAGAAGCGATCCCAAAGAGAAAGGATCTTCACAAAAGTAGTGGAAGGAATGTGACAGCCGGTCTTAAGTCAATTGGCCAGTTTTCAGACAATTTTTCTCAAAAATAGGGAGATACAAATTGTGGTCTATCTGTTTGAGGTTCAAAGCTACAAGAAAGTATTTGGGCTTTGTCTTTTACACATACTGATTGAACTCAACATCACACTGAAAAGATGTTCGCTTTTTGTTTGTGGTTTGGATCCCAACACATTCACGAGTGTCTTGCAGATGATTAAGCCCCAGGCATAAGCGACTCGACTAGGAAAACATGGGTAACTGCTCGACACAGTTTAGTCTGAAAGTTATCCGGATTTTCAAGGTAAAAGCTGCATCAACAGTAAAAAACACCTGTACTGTAGTAACCAACTAAGGGGCACAGATTTAAAGCTGGCCAGGTTTGACGTTCCCAAGTATGTTTTGGATGAAAATTTAAACACACCCAAAAAAGCTTTTTGTATAGAACTGAAGAAAGCACTTATCGTGGAAAACAACGATTTTAGATGCGTTCTGAAAGACATATCCTTGTTTGAGAGATGAATCTCCTGAAATGCTCTCTGGCACCAGTTCAGGCTAATGCACTAACACATCAATCGTTGATTCTGTCTCCGTTTGTGTTCAGGGGTCTATGAAGTGGACTTACTCTACCGCTTTGAAAGGAATGTTGCAGCAGATGCGAAAGCACAAAATGTTATTTCGAAATTGGTACCGATCATGTGATATATGCTAAATAGCAAATCATTTGTACCGAGATTTGCATTAAGCTCGCTCAAAAAAATGATTTCATTCCCGTGATATCCCTTGAAGATCGGTCGTTTGTGAAATATGCATGTCTTTTCTCGAGTTGATAGTACTATTTCATGGTAGCTTGAATATCGTGGCTATAGGTAAAAACCTTGAAACCCAATTGTGTATAACCTAACTGAGATGCGGGTGATCTTCTAAGCACAAAATTACCAAGTCCCAGAGGTTTTAAAATTATCACCGTGCTTTGTGCATTTCCAAGTGAAGTGAGACTACATGAGCATGGATACTCTGATCCTTAAGTTGAAGCGAATCGATCTCGAAGTATATATAACAGGTCGTTTTCTCATCACAAGTACCAGCTTCTGTAGATTTTCAGCTATATCTCTCTTTTGCTAAACAGTATTATCAAGCATATAATCCAACTATAGACACTCGCTCAATTTATAGCCCTCTTAATACTTTCCACCTATAATTTTAATACTTTCCAACGCACAATGTACGCTTCCACTCTCAGCATTCTTTTGACCATCTCCTCTCTCTCTGCTACCGCTTTGGGTGCTACTTTCAGTGTCTCTTCTGCTGCTGAATCTACCTCTACTGATGTTGTCACTGACTTTTCCACCACCTCGGTCACCATCACCTCTTGTAAGAACAACGCCTGTTCTGAAACCGTCAAAGCCACCGGTTACTACATTCAAACTGTTACTGATGTTGATGTTATCACCCACACCACTGTCTACTGCCCATTGACTGCTAAGAAAGCATCTTCTTCCGTTGCTGCTGAAGCCACCAGTTCTGCTGCTGCTGTTTCTGCCAGCTCCGTTCCTGCTGTTTCTGCTAGTTCTGTTGCTGCTGTTTCTGCCAGTTCTGTTGCTGCTGTCTCTGTCAGTTCTGCTGCTCCAGTCTCAGTTAGTTCCGCTGCTGCTGTCTCTGTCAGTTCCGCTGCTGCTGTCTCTGTCAGTTCCGCTGCTCCAGTCGCTGCTAGCTCAGCTGCTCCAGTCGCTGCTAGCTCCTCCACCGAAGCTGCTGTTGCTTACACAAGTCCATCTGCTTATAACAGCACTGTTGCCGCTACCCTTGCTGCTGAAGCCACTCTTTTGACCTCCGCAACTGCTGAAGCTGCCTCTGTTTCTGCATCTGGATCTGCTATCACTTCTGTTGAGGCTGAATCTGCTGCTGCAACCTCTGCCACTCTTGCAGCTGAGGCTTACTCTGAGCTTGAGAGCTCTTCCTCTTCTATCAGTGTCAACAGCACTGGTAACGCCACCATCAGCAATTACGCTAACGAGGGTCGTCGTTTGCAAGTTGTCTCTGGTGGTATTGTTGGTTTGGTTGCTTTCGCTTTGTTGTAAGCTAGTTAATTCTTTTCCCAATTATAGACTTTTCAGTTCTCGTTCTTCTGTTCATCAACTTCTTATTCGCTCCCTAATCATTTCTGATATAGACTCAAAATACTTTCTGGCTTCTTCTTACTTTCTAATCTGTAAGCGGTGCTTGACCAAGCAGTCGACTTGAGTTTGTGAGAAATTGTGTCAAATAACTGAGGAACTATTTGATGAGGAAAAGACATAGAATCGTCCACGTTTCACTAATTATCAGTTTTCCGGACTGTCTGTCTGAGAGTCTCAAAACCATTTGGTAGAGACATGTTAAAGCTGTACAAATATTGATATTAGACTATCTGAGCTTTTGATAGCAAAAAGTGGTTGCTTACCTCTAATACTACTGCTTTAGCTCATTATTGTAAAGAATTTTTAGATCAAATACCCTATAGTGCTAGAGATAGCCAGCCAGCCACAATGCTATCTAAAAAATGTCTCTGGAGTTGGCACTTAACTTACGCCTTCATAATATACTCCCTCATTGGATCATCGCGCATTTCTTTTAGCAAGTGCATACATTCTAACTATCAATTCAAGTAACAATAATCGAACTCCTTTAACGTCTATTCCAGCTAGACCCTCCACTCTGTAACAGAAAATTACCTCTTTGACCATTCTTCAACCGGTCTCTGATAGACGCCTGCTTACTAGGAACACCAGCTGCAGGACTGTGGCCCATACTTCCCCCACTTCCACCTGTACCACTGCTGCCCGTAGAGTTTCTGCTGGATCTGTACATATCATGCAAGGATGCTGATGCCGGTGTTTGAGTTCTTGCAGAATATCTACCACTGCCTGCACTACCAGCGCCTACCTCTTCTGCACTTCCGAACCTAGACCCTTGAGTGCGATTGTACCCTCCAGAAAGAGCACTTGGTTGATACAGGTTTCCACTATGTGCGTTGTATCTATTTCCCCCACTGCCTACGTGGCTACCATTATTGTATGCATTATGCTGTTGCTGAGCAGCCACAAACTTTGGGTCATTAGCTACTAGCCATTCCGGCACCTGTCCGTTTGAATTAGGGTTTTCCTGGTAGAACTTTATGAGAGCCTTGTGTATCAAGGTATCGTTCTCGGTCTTTCCATCGCTGTCGTTACCTAGCGATAAAGATCCAAGATTGCTGGTTAAAGTTGATGTGTTTTGCTTGATTTTTGACCAAAAAGATCCCTCGTGCGACATTTTGAAATTACTCACTAGAAATGTAGGCTGATTTAATATTGATATGGCATCTTGCAATGCTCCAAGGTGTCTTCTAACAGTGATTTTGAAATTACAGATATGCCCGCACTGCTGAAGTTTGTTTTTTTGGGATCAGGGCTTCTAACTCTTGCGAAGAGAATCGAAATATTTTTGTGGGAAAAAATTTTCAACATCATTGATCATCTACTAGAAGCCTTAATGAAAGGAACAATGTAAATCAGGAGCATCTAGCGGGAGTTGTATCATAAAAAGGGGTCCAAAATATAATAAAATGAGCGCTGAGAAGAGAAAACCAGAAGACGTGGATGTGCCGATGTCGACGGCTCCAAAGGAGGTCAAAAAACTGAAGAAATCAAAGGCATCTCGCAATAACTATACACTATGCATTCCAAGCACAGTTATCTCTGGTGCAAATGCTAAATCCTTGAGACAGGTTACCCAGATAGCATATCAGATTGCTAAGAGCGCCAATATATACAATGTTTCGGAAATTGTCATTCTTGAAATCCCGCAAGACCAAGAAGGTGGTAGTGCGGCCTTGCAGCAGCCAGAGGAAGCTATCAAGCTAGGAAACAAGGTGAAATTCAACTTTGACGATAACAAGAGCAAAGACTCAAAAGCAGCTAATGGGAAGAAAGATAAACACGATAAAGTTTCAGAAGACGTTATTTTGTTTGGATCTCTTTTGCTGTACTTTGTGACTCCTCCATATCTTGTGAAATCAGTGTTCAAGAAACAGCACTTGAAAAACTTTAAATATGCAAAGGATTTGCCTACTATCACAACATTACCATTCATGATCACAAACTACACTACGAAAGATGGGTCTAGCACCATTTACCGTGAAGGGATCTCTATTTCCGAGAAAAATCTCAGCAAGGTCAAACATGTGCCTGGAACCAAGGTGAAAAAGTCCAAGGAGAGACTTGATATGACCAAATACGTCAATGTGGGGCTTGATAAACCTATAGAACTTGCCAAGGAAAAGGTTCCTGCAAACGTGCGGTTGACAATCAATATCAAAGACAAAACAGTTGTGAATCCGTACGATGCTTATAACAATGACAAAATTGGAGCAAAGGTTTCCGTGGGGTATCATGTTAGAGTTTGCAAAAAGTTTGGTGGAGTTTTCACAGAATCTGCTTTGGAGAACGGATACCATTGTGCATTATTTGCTAATAGTGGTGATTACTTTGGTCGTTCTACCCAGATCGACAAAAAAATGGCTCTTGCAACGAAAAGAGAGCTCGCAAGCTTGAAGAATATAAGTGACTTGCAAAACAAAAGCAAGGAGAAAGAGAACAATGTGATTTTATTTGTTGGAAAGAAAAGTGACTTTTACGCAGCCCTCATAGCTGACGAGGCTTTGAGCGAAGTTAATGACATTCACGAGTTTTTTGACTACAAAGTGGATATACCCATTGGAACAAGAATAGAGGACGGTGTGTTGATAGGATTAACAAAGATCTGCTGAATGCCTATTATAATAAATAGTTTTTTTCGATGAAAGATGTTTGCTGATTGCATGTAATAAACGGTATATTATTGTTGATTGTTTACTGTGATTTTTTGAGTGAAGCACGTTTGTTGAGCAGCTATGGGACAGTGTTAACTTTTGTGTCCAAGAATTGATGAGCAGATGCTACGATTAATTCAGCGCATTTTTACCGCCTAATCAAGGTAATCACGGATGCATCCCTGCAGCTGTATTGCGTCAATTAACGAGACTTATAGACGGAATTAAGGCTTCTAGAATGAAGAACGCGCTAAGACTTTGACAAATATATGTCAACCGCTGCATAACAAGTGCTAATTGCGACTGATCAGCGAAATGAGAATCAAAAAAAGGTACAGGTGTGTCTGTAACGACCAGAATACAAACGGTTTGAGTTTAACTCTTTACAAACCAGCCCAGTTGTTTCTCGATCTCGTCTACAGCTGCCGCCAATTCTAAACAAACCGATTCATTACATCTATAATCAGGCAATAGTATAACATGGTTGTATCTAATAACAAAGGAAAAATTGTAACAGTAAAAGTGTGTAAAAATAAAACAAAAAAGATTCATATAAAGCAACGATACGCACAACCACTTACGCTTAAAAAACAAGCACCTAGCGAAGATATGGCTGTTCAAAAAAACATTAGGCTTACGAGAAGTCGCAGTCCAAAGAGTACTTCAAATTACGGCCACTATCCCAGACACCCCAATGTTTTTCAACATCAGAGGTACCAGAGGTGTCTGGCTTCCAGTCTTCATCAAAGGCCTCGAACACAATGGTGTTGACACCCCATGCTCTAATACCACAGATGGCTTCTTGCCAGAAGGTCTTGGCGTTAGCAAGGGTTGGGTAACTGGACTCGTAGTTAGTACCAGAAGTAGCCCATCCAGTTTCTCCAATCCAGAAGGTGATATCGTTGGTTCCTTTGGCAGTTTGGATGGTTTGAATGGCTTGCATGATATCATCGACAAAAGAGTAGGTCGCGTTGCTCATGACTTGCCCTTGCCAGTAGGAAAAAGCGTTGGCAAAAACCATATCTCCTGCGGTGATGACCTCTTTGTTGGCACCGTCAACCAAGATATTCCAAGAGTCAACCGTCCCGACAGGAACATCGGAGTAGCTGTCACCGTTTTTATCCTTGATGGAGGCAAGCAAGGTCTTGACCTCGGTGATGGCAGATGCCAAAGCAGAGGCAGTGATATCTTTTCTGTATAAGGCTTCGGATCCAACGTTGACACCTTTGATAGTGGACTTGGAGATCTTTGGCAAGTAGGCCTTCAAGTTGCTCTTTTCGGCAGCAAAGTTAGAGTCGTCAGTAGGCCAGATTCCCACAAACACTTCAAAGCCAGCTTCTTCTGCAGCAGGGCCAATGATCTCCAACGACTGACAACTGGTGGTCGAGTAGAAACGGATAATTTTGGAGTACGAGCTGAGAGTCGCAAAGTCAGAAGCGTAGTCAGAGGCGGTTTTACAAGAGCCGTCATTCTTTTTGACACCCAAGTCAAAGGCAAGGGAGCCTGTAGCCCTAACAGTTGCGACACTGAAAGCCACGGTCGCTAATAAACTTTTAAAAAGCATAATTAATGAAACTTGAGAGTGATTGATACCTGTCGATACGTTGAACGAGTGTGTGGGTGCTGTGGCAACGGCTGCTCAGCGAACGAATGTGGTGGGAATATGCTCAGTGCGGGATACAGAAGACCTGGGATACAACGGACAAAAACAAAATCACCAGGTTAAACTTCAAAATAAGTAAAATGTGGGCCTATATATAAAGTAAAACGTAACACTTCCACATAGCGTGGATACTGAAAAAACTTGCCATACAAATTGTCTGAAAAAACCTCAAACAGCGCAGCACCCATATTCTGTAACCCACATGAAACCGCTCCTCAGTAAACATTTTAGACTCGTTTGAAAAAACAGTGTTGATATGCTTTAGATTGTCTTTTTCCTATTGTGGCAGAGAATCTTTCCCCTAAACGGATGCGTGGCTCGTAACCCATACGTGTTGCCAAGCTGATCTTTGTTCCCCGGGCTGTGAGGTTCGCCAGTTATCGATTATCAAGAATGTTGGTTGTTCTGTTCACTAGTAATTATGAGTGATAAGGTGCTTGACTGGGTGAACTGAGCAAAACCGCTCAAAATTCAGCTTTAAAGTAGTCCTTTTCTCGTACAGGACAAGGGCATCATTTTTGTTTACAGGGAGAAAACTTCAACCGAAATGGCCTTGTGCTCATGTTGTTGTCCTGATTTGTTCTGTAGGGCATATTGAACGAGTAAGCATTCTGCCTGCCTTCCATGCTGCTGCAACTAAAGGGAAATCCTGTTAGCGTGGAATTGTCATCTTTTTTTTTTTTTAATCACGTGTCTAGTTTTTTCAACATCGATATGCAACTGCCTATTTCAATCAAAATACACGATAGTCTGGATTCCCATCTGAGAGGAAAGATCTCGATCTGCATTATGAGAGTAGCAGACAGGTTAAAAATCTGAGTATAGAAATTCTGAAAGAAGAGTTATAACCTCTTTTCTATTTGATAGCTTAATGTTTTTTTTTTTTTTCCAGTTGTGGGTCATACTTCGGATTCTTCTCAGTGTTAAGTTCCACCTAAGAAGAGTCTTGGATGTATCAAATGCTCAGAAAAATGTTGTTAACTAATAGAAAATTAACTAATAGAAAAAGAAAAGAAATCAAGACTAACCAAACAAACGACTGCTTTCAACACCTAAGATTCAATCAAAGGATTGACAGAACCAGAACCAAACTAAGAAAACTTCAAGATGTTAAAAATTTGCAAAAAAAATCAAGTCACCGAACCTGGGACTCGAACCCAGAATCTCCTGATTAGAAGTCAGACGCCCTAACCAATTAGGCTAGCCCGGCAATGATGGAAGACGGGACATAGTAAATATATGAAGTTAAAAATTTTCATCAAAAATTATACTCAAGGTATGTGGTGGTTTTGATAGTATAGAAAAAATTTTAACGAACCAATCAAATGAGCTCCTCTAATGTTAAAAAAAATTGCCAAAAAAAAATCAAAGCACCGAACCTGGGACTCGAACCCAGAATCTCCTGATTAGAAGTCAGACGCCCTAACCAATTAGGCTAGCCCGGCAATGATGAAAACCGAGACACTGTGAAAGTAAGAAGTCAAAATTGTCGTCAAAAAGGAGTTTAAAAAAAGTTTAAAAAGTAAAAAATAGTATATCCAAAAGTAAAAAAAAGCACCGAACTGGGACTCGAACCCAGAGTCTTCTGAGTTAAAAATACTATATCCAAAAAGAAAAAAAAAGCACCGAACCTGGGACTCGAACCCAGAGTCTCCTGATTAGAAGTCAGACGCCCTAACCAATTAGGCTAGCCCGGCTAGTTGTTCACAAATGTTCAAGTCACAAAATAGGAGAAAACATCACTGGATTTACGGTTCAAATTTACCGATCAAATTTACCGATCAAATTTACCGATCAAATTTACCGATCAAATTTACCGATCAAATTTACCGAATCTGATATACCGGTCCGATACCGTACGACTCTTACATATGCCTATAACCATCGCTTTCAATACTACGGTGTGAAAATTGTCGTGGAAGACGATTTCCAGCAATTGTCAATTATATTTACTTGGACATGAAATCAAGTAACCTCCGTAAAGCTATACCACTGCAACTTGCCTCTCAAATGCGTGCAGTTGTAATGCAATAGGGGTGATACTTTGTTCTAATTGTTGAAATTATTCCTGCCTATTCTGGTATGAACATGAATATTAAGGTATGATTGTGAATGAACGTGCTCACCTCAGTACACTCCAAAAACCTGAAATATTCAATTATAGGGATAGTGATGCAAGTACAGACAAAGTTTAGAGCTCAAAGAGGCAGCTTTAAGTGTTGGAATGTTTCAGCGTATCGCTAATTGTTGGTGGCTGTGGGTACATTTACAAAGCGTCTATGAACGGGAATTATAAGTAGCCATAAAATTCCTTTGAAGAAATTTGTGATAGACGATTTGCTGTTGATATGCTGTCTCTTATTGCCTTTTCCAAAATCAAAAAGCTCATATTTGCACGGTATTGTATCAAGAAATTGCCAGAATGGTTACTGAAAAAATTTATGTTGATGGATCACTTCCTGGAAATGGACAATCACCTGCTACTACAGGTGGTGTGGGTGTTTACATAGGTGAGAATTCAGCAAACCAATCAATTGCTATCAAGAATGTTAAAGGCGATAACAACCACGTGGAAACTCTTGCAGTAAATAAAGCTTTGAAATACATTTCGAAAGAGGCAAAAGGTGGAAATAAATCTGGCAAAAACTATGTCATCAAGACTGATTCAGCGCATGCTATGAGGGTGTTCAATGGGCAACAAAAGAATAGTTCTCAGCATCAATCAATCAATGCATTGAAGAATAACATCAATAACTCTACTACTTCAAAGGTATCCATCTCGAAGGGGAGCTCAAAGCTGAATGGCATAGTTCAAGCTGACAGACTTGCAAAATCGGGCTCACGCAAGAAATGATTGCTCAATCTTTCGCTATATTCTAGACTTGCTATTATAAAAATCAATATATTTAGTATATACTCTCTTTTCTAAGCGTTCCTTCAACGGTTTGTAGTTGGAATTATGCCAACACAAAAGAGTCACATACGATAAGTAAAGGAGAAAAATATTTGTTTTAGACCTATTGAATTCTTTGAAAGTAAAGACGTGCTTGCTATTGTGATGATAGTATATCACTGTGTAACTATCTAATGCGTGTCCCTTTCGTCAGATTGTCAAAAACAGGACACGATTTCTCGTAGCTTTTAAAAGCTAGCTAGATTGAATTACATCTTTCAAGATGTGATTGATCATGCGTGAAGAGGCATCATTGTTATATCGGAACAGAAATAATTAAGTCGTGAACTTCCAACAATGGAATCGTTTATTCTTTCTCATAAAGGAAAGAATATATCTCGAGTAGCCAGTTCAGCACAAGTATATGTATGATCTATAAAATATAAAGGCATCGTGCTTCCTTGATAAAAAAGGTCGATACGCGAGTTTTTAGTACAATAGGCTGAACCTTTGGCAGTGAGGGAAGGTTGGTTTTATTTGACACTCGATTAATGATGTTAGATCAATTGAAAAGTTTGAACATTTACGTCGATGGATCATATCAATATCCTAAAGGCGGAATTGGCATCTTTTTCGGCGATGGTGATCGCAGAAACAAGTCATTGCATTTGTCTTGCATTGACGACCACAATCTAGTAGAGTATGCTGCAGTGAAAGAGGCGCTGAAAATGATTTTGCACGAATTGGAACTGACAACGTCTCGGAATGTCCAGAAATCTCACACCGCATTTCATATCTGGAGTGATTCAAGAACCGCAATCCGCCAGTTTTCACTGTTAGATTTGCCTTTATTGAGCGACCAGGTTAGCAAATACGGGGCAACAGTCTCTATAGGGTGGGTAAAGGGCCATTCAGGAAACTATGGAAATGAACAGGCAGATAGATTAGCCTGTTTGGGCCGCTTAAATCTCTTCGACAAGACAACACAGGAGGTTCCAAGTAGAAAGCCATCAGTGACTGCTATTGAGAAGCTAATGGTGATCACTGACGAGAAGCCAGTGGTGATCATTGACAAGAAGCCATTGGTGATCACTGACAAGAAGCTGCCAGCGATTGCTATCGAGAAGTCGCCCGTGACTTCTAATGAGAAACCATCAGTGACTGCTTTTGCGAAGCCATTGGTGATCACTGAGGAGAAGCTGCTGGTAAATGCTATCGGGAAGTCGCCCGTGATCTCAAATGAGAATCCATTAGCGACTGCTATTGAGAAGCCATCGATGATACCTAAAGAAAAACTAATAGGATATGCCACTGAGAAGTCACCTATGATTCCTAAAGAAAAGCTAACAAGGAATGCCACTGAGACATCACCTATGATTCCTAATGAAGAGGTAATAGCGAATGCTTTTGAATGGTCTCTTATAGGGATAGGGTCCAGATCAACGACTTGTTTATTGGGGTACTCTGATCCCCTTTCTAGCTACCTCCATAGAATATGTCATCGGGAAGCTCTTGAGGAAAAGACTTCCCCCTTTAACAGCACACTAGACTAGACATTTTATCTATTCTATAGCTAAATACATTTCACTTTAAAACTCAGCTCACTTACACTTATTATCACCAGCTCCTCGTGAACACCCAGTTAACAAAATAGGACTACTTCGTTGGACAGTCTTATATAGTTCTCCGCTTTCAGACTCCAACTAGACGCTATGCACAGCAAAGTAGCCTACAATTCCTTATTAAGAGCCATTAATGGCTGCTTTTGAAGAGTCACCAATGATCTCTGAGAAGCAGGGGGCTTATTAGCACGTACCATTATATATAATAGGGTAAATGTTGAGTTCACTCCATTTGCATACACAATTCCTCTTCTATGTTGGTCAAAGATTCGTCATTGACTACTATCGTGCAGCTTCTGAAAGTGGTGTATAATAATTCACTTTGAAACAGACAAGGAGCCCTAAATTTCAGGGATCAGCACTCGCACAAACTGCATAAGGTAAACCATACAGCGTAGTATAGCAAAAGAAAGCCAAATATTGCTATGTAGTTTGGAACTTTCGGCTAAAAGCTGTCAAAATCAGCTACACAAAATACGACTTGATTAGCCAACAAAAACGAAACAAACTTATACCTCTGAATCTTCTGAGTCTTCAGCATCTTCAGCAACTTGAAAGCTTTGCAAAAATCCTGCAAGGGCGGTCAAAGACATGGACCAAAAGAAAAGATAACTCACTTTGTGACTACTGCAGAACGACATTATATAACCCCAAACCAAAGGCGCAATGCATCTGGAAACCGCACCTGCGGTTGTTGCCAACGAGTTGATAATAGCTCTGTGTTTCGGAGGCGATCCAATGTGTGTCAACAACGTGATCAAAGGAAACATCATAGAAGTGGCCAAGACTTTTACATAACTCAAGATGTATAAACTAATTTTGGTGTTTCTCAAGCTGTAGTCATCTTCTGATACAGTATTCGACCAGTACTGTGGCAAAGTGAAGATTACGTACGGATACACAAAATATACCGGCACCAAGAAACAGTGCAACATGGAAAATGCTTTGGCTGACTTGAAGTGTCTATCAACGTATGGATAGACAAAGATAATGATGAAGATTCCTATGAGTCCAGTCAAGGATAAAATGTGTCCTACATCGTCTGAAGAAAGACCAAGCCCCCCGCTTATTCTGAAAGGAAACACAGAGTCTAAGAATCCGTCCTTGTTCAAAATAACCTCATTAGAAAGATAGATAGGCACAAACTCATCGTAGCAGACCGAATGCAAGTTCAAAATGACAGTTGCAAGAATAGGAGCATAGCACTTGGGATTTCTAAGGGCACCCCACGGAATAACCGTCCCGTCACGATCCTCTAGTGATTTTAGTGACACGATATCGGCATCCCTGGTCAAAGTCCTTACAAGACTGATAGACTGTCTTCGCGAAAATGGACCCACGTCTCTATTTTCCTCACTAGCAGAACTCTCCAGAGTTCTTCCATGGTGCGATTTTCGCCTAATTCCCACGGCCTCTGATTGGGAGAGTCTTCTTGAGCTGTTTACCATTAATCCTGTAGAGTTTGCCTCTGATTCAGTGGTTCCGTAATGCAGAGGAGAGTCACGCGACTCAACTAAACGACGCACCTCGTCGCTAAGACTATTGTATGATTCAACGTCACTTTCCTCGTCAAATACGTCGCTGTCATCATCAAATTCCAAGGGATCCTCGTCGGGAGGCGGATTCACATCACTATGCTCCAAATCCCAGGGTCTTTTTTTCAGTTTGTCCATCAAGCCAATAGCCTTGAGAAATCTGTCGCCCAAATCAAGCCCATAATCGTATCGGTACTTGAGATTATAATGGGTCTCTTCCATGAAGAAAAATAGCATCACAATGCTAATGGAGAAAAAAATCGCAATAACAACATTGGGCAACGCATATGGATAAGCATCATTGAGTTTCTGAAGAAAAGGAAATATCCGAGTAAGAGGATCAGTTCTGGTTCCTTTTGGAGATGAGACACTTTTCCCATCGTAGAAGCCGTCATCTTCCCGAGGATGCACCAATGCCCCGCCGATCGCAGGCCCGATGATACTTCCGAAACACCATAGAAGCGGTAACGTTGAAAATGCCAAAGCCTGATGTCTTCTTTCCACAGCGACCTCGCCAATTAGCGTTCGTAAAACAGGTAGGTTGCCATTCAAAAGACCCATCAACGCACGTGCAAAAAGCGCGGTGTAATAGTTGGTGGAGAAACCAAGAATAAGCATAGACACTAGCGAGCCTATGAGGCCCAAAATAATTGTGATTTTTCGGCCGTTTCTTTGGGAAAACTTCGACCATTGGATCGCAGACAAAACTTGCGAGAATGCAAACACAGACGAGAGATAGCCCCCATATTTGGCTATTTCGGGTTCTGTCTTTGCAACGTGGAAGTCTCTGGTGAGAAAATAGACGTAGGGGAACAACGATGTAAAGGCAATTGGCTCCGAAAGCCGTGCACAGCAGATCACAAACATCTGGCCATAGGGAAACCCTTTCATTTGGGCCCTAAACGACAATTTTTGACCGGACATGCTGGAAACTGGTCTTATGGTCCTTGGAGTTCAGCCGGAGCTGTCAGTCTCAGAGCGGTAGAGAAAGGGAGGAGTAGCTGGAAGAGAAGAAGTCAAAAGGATTTAAGATTCATTTCACTCCTGGATGCCATGATCTCACGTTTAATGAAAAATTAGTGCGATTAGTCATCTGAGAATTTCTGAGGCGGTCATAGATCCGAGGAATGGTTGCATGAGGGAAATCTACTGGAAAGGGATGTCTGGAAAGGGGGAAGCCGGGAAATCTACTAGAAGTGGTGATCTGCTATTTTTGAACTCGCCGTATATTTCCTCAACTGCGTTATAGTTTTCGTATTGTTTGTGATTACATAAATGTGTCTTGCACGTGTCGTAATCTGAAGGTACTAGCGGTCGCCTTGATCTATTGTTGATATCTGTAAAAATCTGTCTGTATTATCGCCACTATTGGATTTCGTACAGCTGTCTATCAATGATTCTATAGTTCTATATACTGGGCACCAGAGGCCTCAGTCGCAGCTTGAGTGCGGCAAACACCGATTGCAACACTAATTTGCAATGATAAAGAATGACTGGAATAACGCAGCCACACTGAAAATACAAAGCACCCACCAACTGAACCACCCTATCTCGTATTTCTGCGAAAAGGCCATGACGTAACCCCACACTAAGGGACCAAGAAATCTAGCCGAGGATGCACATGTCACCACCAACGAATTAACCACAGCCTTGGCATTTGCTGGGGCGTTTCTATGAACAATCAAAGTCAACTGCGGCTTGATGTTAGACACACATGTGACTCTAAGGAAAGCTATGGTATAAAGGGCCATGTAGCACCATCTGTAGGAATGAATGCCGTTCGAAGCATTTGGAACAAGAAATAGGGTGTAAGGCAAGAAGAGGAAGCAGAACGGCAAGACAGAGAGAAAAAAGGGAAGAATAGCTTTCGGATTGAAGTTTCTGTCGCAGTAAGGGAAAACAACCAATATGACAAGGATTCCAAGAATGCCTGAAACAGACAAAATGTTCCCAGTTTGCGAGGAATCAAAGCCTAGTCCACCGACCAAATGGAACGGAAATTTAGACATAAGCTTGCCTGCCTCGTCTTTCATCAATGGAAGCGAGAGATAGATAGGCATAAACTCGTTGAAAACAACATCCTGACAGTTCTGGATGAAAAACAAAATCAAGATGTTGACAAGGTTGTTGTTGAAGATGTCTTTCCAGACAATCTTTGGAGGCTCCTCCACAGGAATGTTCGAGAACGTTCTGGCAATAGTCTGCGACTGTCTTCTAGTGTATGGCGTGCATTGTGGCTCATTTGCCTTATTGATGCTGTCATCATCGCCAATAACGCTTTCTTCATCCACCACACTCTGAGAGTTTGTTTCTGTTCCAGAATTCTGTAAAAGACCCGAGGTTTCTGTAGTTTGTTCCTCTTCATCAAAGTCCTTTGCTGGAGCTTCGACAGCACGGTGTTTTATTTGCCAGAGTCTTTGCTTGCTCTTATCGCGTAACCCCACTAGTCTGAGGAAATGGTCGCCAAGATCTAGGCCAAAGTCGTATCTGTAGCGGCGGGTGTAATGCGTCTCCTCAATGAAAAAGAAAGTAATGAGGAAACTTGCAAAAAGAAAGCTGGCTATGACGATATTGACCAAAGCGAACGGGTATTTCTCGGTGTCCCAGAAGATGTACCATCCCTTGAAGGAGGAGGAGTCGTGGGAAAGTCTGCCACCCAAATAGGGCCCAATAACAGTCCCAAGCTGATAGCACATAGGCATAACCAAAAAGGCAAGAGCCTGGTGTTTTCTTTCTGTTGCGAGCTCTCCCAACATGGTTCTCACTATGGCAACGTTACCATTGAGAGAGCCCATGAGCGAACGGGCGAACATCGCCATAAGGAAGTTTTTGGAGAACCCGAGAATCAACATGGACACACAGGTGCCCATCAAGCCTATCATGATCACATATTTTCGTCCAATGGACTCGGAAACTCTTCCCCATTGCACGGCAAAAAGCACCTGGCACAAGGCAAAGCAGGACGCCAAATACCCGGAATACTTGGAGATGTCCTCATCTTTTTCTGCGACGTTGAAGTGCTTGACCATGAAATAGATGTACGGGAACAAGGACGTGAATGCCACGGGCTCCGCGAGTCTTACGATGGCTGAAGTAGTTAGTAATTGACGGTGTTATATAGGAGGACGTGACCACTTACCAACCAAGGCAACCTGAGCAAAGGGGAACCCTCTGATCTGCTCTCTGAAGGTGATTTTCTGCATTGTGGCTAAAAGGGTGTTTTTCACATGAGGCAGGAATTGCTTGGTGGATGTTGGATGGGGTGCACAATGTGATTTGATAGGTGTAATTTAAATAGTTTTTCGGAGGAAGCTTGGCAAAAGGCATGGCATGGGCAGTTGCAGGCGCGCGAAGTAGAAAGTGCACACTAATAGTAAGAGTGCTGCAAATAGTAAATGCACACTGCCATAGAACCCTTTTCACCAAGTCAAGTTAGAAATTCAAAGTTGAGGCGAAAAATAAAACTATATCGCAAGCTACCAAATAAATCAAATGGTAGCCAAGTCGGTGTCAAATCGTAGCCAGCCAAAAAACCAGCGCCATATCATTCCCAGACCATCTGGCCAGCAACAACATCCACAATGGCCGAGCAACGCCAAGACGCAGCGCCCAATGCCAACAAGCAGGCGCACCCAGAGGCTCCGCACCACGCAAGGCACTCGGAGTTCCAGCCGTGGCACTACGAGTTGGTGCGGATCATCCAGAAGTTCAAGTCCTTGCCCTCGAAGGCCATGAAGGACGAGTTCCTCGGGCGGTTGTCGTTCGGCACCACCGCGGAGGAGATCTTGAAGAAGTTCCAGAACTACAACCCCTCGCTCGAGTTCCACATCTACCAGAACCACTTCCGGTTTGGCAACCAGGACGGCATCGTCGACAAAAGCGACCCGTCCGTGCGGGACTTCTTGGTGCACCTTGCGCGCCAGGAGATCCCCGCGGAGATGGTGGAGATCCTCTTTGACGGCGGGGTGAAGCTCTACGACGGATGCCTCATTGTGAAGGTGTACGACCACCGCAACGTGGCCAGCGCGGACAGCGCCAAGGCCAAGGAGCCGCAGGAGCCGGCGACGTACCGCACCGTGATGCGGCCGTCCAGCTTGACCTTCTACCACGAGATGCTCTATCTCCTGGAGCGGTTCAAGGTGCCCGGCCTCGAAAGCCTCCTTGTGGACATCGAGGCGAAAAGCTTGCCCATCATGAAGCCGCACCTCGACCTCAGCGTGCCGTTGAACCCGTTTGCGAAAAACTGCCCCGCGTACATCCGCGTGGACGTTGCGGGGCCGTCCCCCGTCGAAAACCCCGCAGATCCGCGCGACGCGGTGCGGTATCCGCACCGGCCCGATTCTGCGCCGGTCCGCGCCCCGCTCCACGACAGCCGCGCCACGTCGCACAGCAGCGAGTACGAGGAGTTCATGTTGCTCTACGGCGACGCTGCGGCCGGCCAGAACATCAACAAGTTTGCGCGGTTGCGCCACATCGAGCAGTTCCGCAAAAAGGTCGACCGCAACAAGCAGCAGGCGTTGGCGGCGCGCGTGCAGGGCCAGGCGGTGCGGCTGAACCAGCTCCACCGGATGGTGACAAACTCGATGATGGCGGGGCAGCTTGGGGCGCCAAAGGCGGTGCGGATTCCGGGGACCCCGGAGCCGGACCGGCCGGAGCCCCCCAAGAAGGCGCGCAAGGGCAGCGGCCGCAAGAGCGTCGCCGGCAAGACGTTGCCCGGGCAGTTTGAGCTGGCCAGCCCGAGCCCGAAGGTCCCGGCGCGCAAAACCGCCGCCAAGGGCGCCGGATCGCCCAAGGTGGCCAAGCCGCCGGTCAAGCGCCGCCCGTACAACACCAAGAAGGTCAAGGAGGCCAAGCGGCAGCAGGAGTTGCTTCTCCAGCAGCAGGAGGGCAAGGCGCAGAGCCCCAAGAAGAAGCAGCCCAAAAAGCAGCCCGCAAAGAAGCTGGCGGCGCCCCAGGTGTCTGGATGGCTTCTCGGCCTTGTTAGCCAAACCGTATCTAACCAATCTGTAGGTTGGTTCAAATTTCTTCAAATCAGCGACAGAGTTGTAGATGAGACCAAATCCAGTAGATCTA
>JAKTZD010000123.1:0-30587 GCA_030564765.1 Saccharomycopsis sp. NRRL Y-5750
AGTATAATCGGCCACACGTCGATAGTTTGGGAGTCAGTTACCCGATTCCCACAGCTTTTAGGAACTACGAACGATCCATGATTAGGGTATAACCTAAATCAGGCTCGTAACACAACACATTCATAATAAGCCTTTATGGCCAAGTTGGTAAGGCACCACACTAGTAATGTGGCGATCCTCAGTTCGAATCTGAGTGAAGGCATTTTTTTTACTATTTTTTTGAAAGTTTCTTCAGCAAGAAAGGTTTCATGTACAGCAAAGTCGCAATTGCCATGTAACTTCGATGTGGCAAAGGATCACTAGAATAATTAATAATGATACTCGGAGATCACTACTATTTTTTTGTTGAGTAATTTATTGGGCTTATCTGGGATAGCTCAATAGTGACGAAATCGAAAAAGCGGGAAAAAAGCTTTCCAACAGATCTGTAAAATTTAAAAATCAAGAAGCGAGTAAGAGGAATTCTATGCCATTGAATGCTTAAAACTAAGTGAAGAATAACAAATAGTAAGATCGGATCAATCATGGGTGTTTTCAACTCAATAAAATTCTATGCGAAGACCTTCCTTGCGGGGGTCATTTTCTTTGGGTGTGCCCTATATGGGATGGTGGCATCAGTCTTGTTGACGATTATTGGAAAGCCTCAGTTATCACAATGGACGGTAGCGAGAGTCTTCTACTACACATTCTCAAAGGTTTTCAATATTAACATTGTGGTTAGACACGAAGAGAATATACTCAACAATCTTCCCGGAATTCTTGTTTCTAACCACCAGTCTACCTTGGATATTCTCTTTTTGGGAAGAATTTTTCCTAAGGGATGCACAGTCACTGCAAAGAAGTCGTTGAAATTCATTCCATTCTTGGGATGGTTCATGTCGTTGAGTGGGACGTTTTTCCTCGACAGATCCAACCGGGAAAAGTCGATCAGCACATTGAACAAGGCATTGGTAGACTTGAAAAAGCACAAGAGAAGCTTGTTTATGTTCCCTGAGGGTACACGATCCTATTCCAAGGCACTTTTTTTGGGCCCATTCAAGAAAGGTGCATTCCATTTAGCTGTCGATGCTCAAATACCGTTGATTCCTATAGTAGTGTCCAACACCTCCAACATCATCAACTTCAAAGAAAAGGTTTTTAACAGTGGGACCATTTTCGTGGATTGCTTAGAACCTGTCAGTACTGCCGGAAAGTCTAAGGATCATGTGTCGGAACTTACCGAGTCTACTCGTGAGAAGATGTCGACTGCCATCAACGGATTGGGCTACTCAAAAGTGTATGATGAGCCGGTTCGGGCAGTAACATCCAACGACGAGAGGGCGTCGTTACTCGCAGGGAGCCACCAAAAATGATCGATGACAAAGATGCAGTTTGCAGATAACAGTGGGTGGCAGTGACATCTAGACTATTCTAAGGATACTTAACTGCGAATGCAGGATTATGTATCTGCGGTAATGAAGATCCAAACTTATCATTAAAATATTGATTCTGTGCATGATACTAGATTAGCAAAATACCGAATAATAAATACACAAACACACACAGATTGATAAGATATATTCGGTCAAAGACGTTGATAAATGCTAGCGATGAAACGTAATAAAGTGTTCAAAACCCATGACACTTTTGAAATACATAATTATTAGTTTGAAATGAGAATGAATATATAAAATGAATACTAGTGCAAGAAGTGCACTTTTTGAGCTGCAATGTGCAATATGAGGAGGCATCCCATCATGTTTTCCTGTAATGTGCAAAATGGGGCATCATGAGGTGTATTTTTTTAACTGGGCCTTTAATTTGGCATTTTCCTGTTTCAAAAGCCCAATCTCCATTTCTTTTTCTCTTGCCTTGCTGTAGCTGAGCAGCTTGCTGAGATCTTCGTTTTCCTCCTTAAGGAGCTTAAGCCGCGAGACAATTTTATGCGCTACACTCTCTACGTCGTACTGCCCGTAGGACGACGTGATAGCGGTGGATTTTCCAGGATTCAACGCGATTGCGGTCAATATGGAGTTCAATATAAGCCTATTTTCTTCTAGTTCTTTCTCCTTTTCAGAAAGTTTTGCAGCAATACCGGAGAAGAGCTTCTCCAAGGACTTGGGAATGTTGTAGTGCGAGATATTCAAGTCCTCGATTGATGGAGAGTCTGTGGCTTTTTTGAGAGCGTCGCTGAGATCTTTGACATCCTTTTCAAGAGATTTCAACTGAATGTCTTTGATGTTCAACTGGTTCTTTAGTTTCTGGTCCGATGAGGTCCCTGGCTGCTTTGCGTCGTCGAGAAGATATTGTAAGAAGTACTGACCGTCTTTTTTGCCCTCTGGGGCAGCAATCTTTTCGTTATTGACAACGGCAAGGCCCGAGTGATTGTTGTTCGTGCCGATCAGATTGGTGAGGGTTTCTGTTCCCAGTGGTGCGGCCTGGAGATCTCTGAAGCTCACATTTTTGAGATCGCTGCTTATGTTTCCCGTTTGGGAAAGCGTGTTGGTTGTATATAAGAAATTATGGCGGCGGGCCTGAAAATTAGACACGTATAAAGGGTTGCTAGAGTTATCAGCGGCACTTCCTAGGTAGTTCTCCCCCAGGCTTCTACTAAAAGGCATCATTTGGTGAGTGGCAACCGCAGCCGATGAGATCTTCTGATTGAGAGTAGATTTGCTGTTTGTAGAGACAGCAGCCGCAGCAGAACCCGTGGTATTTGAATAAAGAGTATTATTATTGGTAGAAGGGTACGCAAAGCCTTGAGAAACGAGAAAGTTGCTATTATCCGAGTTACTGATTGTGTTTGTGCTGGACGAAAACGGCTTGCTGAAAGAGTTAGTCGACAACGCCTTTGTTCCTGTGACCGACCAGGGGCTGGTTGCGTTTGTGCCTGGGTTGTTATGCATGTCGCTGCAGGTGTTGGTGATGTTCGTTAGATACCCTGAGTTAGAGTGTGGGGCAAAGGATGTTCCCATTGGGTCAGGGGAGAAAGCATTGACGTCAGTGTAACTGAAATCAAAGTATTGTTGGCTTTTTTGACTGTCGGAGGTCTGACTATCGTTAGTAGTGTTTCTAATTATGAAAAAAACATATGAAAAGAAAAAGGTAATGTTGAATACTTACCAGCAAAGATGGGCGGTTCATTTCATGAGAGACAATCGAAAAAGTACGCGATAAAAGTGTTAATCACGGATACTGACAGTGGAACAAAATTTCAGTATAAAGTAGACCAGGGATGAGTGGATAAAAAGAGGAAAGAAAAGGGGGGGAAAAAGGAAGATACAAGACGATTAAAAAGACGGTAAAGATGAAGTGATGAAGAGAACTGCAGAAAATAAGTTGGGATCCACTCTCTATTTATAATCAGCAGTGTAGAACAGGTTGGAAGGCAATTTGATGTAACTTCTCCTAGCAACAAGGGAAAAGCAATAGGAGGCTGCAACAAGTAAACTGATTGACACAAAATTAAGCGCCGGCAAAGGTTTGCATTTGCTCCCAAAGGAGATAAAACATACCGCTCGAAGAATATCTTGAGGAGCATCAAAAATTTAAGGAGATTTAAACGGAGGGCGACAGCCAAGACTAAGCGCCGGATCAATACTACAAAAGCGTTGCAACGCTGTCTCAATGAGGGCTTGAAAGTAACATCGTAAGTATTGTACAGAAAATAATCAGCTGGCCAAGATAAATAAATGCCTGAAATTTTGATCAGTTCTCTCTCCATTGGTTTCCACATTTAACACACTAAAGAGAAATTCAGTTAATATTTGCAATTCTGACAAATGACGCATGAAGTTGGATGCATGTGCAAAGAGCCACAAAAAGAAACAATACGCGCTACAGGGTATGCATGACGTACAATGAAAAAGATAAATATACTTACTTTGTAAAAGGTTGTCATTGGCTCATCAGCACTTCTGATCTGTAACTGAAAGAAATATGCTCGGTCCCCGCCGCAACTGTCAAGAGGACATTGTGCCGCGGTTTGATCCACATTATCCCAAGCTCCGTCTCCTCCGAGAACATCATCAATCGCCTTTCTTTCTAGCTCCTTTCTATTATACACAGACACTCCAACAATAGGGAATTCATAGGGACATGTTCTACACATGAAACTGTTCTGGCCCGTAGACTCGTTTTTGGAAACTATGAGCATATTAGAGCAATATGGGCAAAACGTCAACATGTTAGCTGCTTTATCTGGGTTAGATATGAGAAATATTGGCAAAGATACTCTTGAGCATAGATCATCGGCCTCTCAAATCAAATGAAATTTTTTCTCTCCTTAAAATTTCTGTGTTTATTTTTTTTTTTTTGACTTTTCTTTACGCTTTTTTCCACCGTTTTTCATGAAATTTATGCATGTTGGGAGAGCGTTCTGTTAGTAATTTGTGAGTAACTTCAGGCATTCAGAATGATCTTTACAAAGAAATAACTACAGATGTGCGACTTCATTCGATTAATTTGCAGACTTTGATGTTGTGAAAGAGCGTGTAAATATACCGTTTATTGGATAATTAGTGACTTTTTGGAAAATATGAGTATATTGCATTTTTCGGAATGGAAGATTTGATCTCATCTGACCAGACATTTTAGATCACCTATCAGTTGTTAGCAAAACAAAAAAGCCAATTCATCTGGTATCGAGTGTAAATTGTGTCTATTTATTTCAGTTTTTTTTAGCGTCACTCGAATGGATCTGACATATCACGTTCAAATCACAGTCCTTTATCAGTAGGCTTAACGAAATTCAATCTGCACAGTCCAGTCAATTGACGCCATCTTAGTACTGCCTGAAAAGTTTAATTTACATTTAAATCGGTTTTTTCAACAACGGATTTGTCAATAGATCTTCTCTTCACTCTGTTCCAAAGGGTAACATCCTTGTTGAACACAAAATCGACTATTGTCCAAGACCAACTCTTAGTCACAGGCAAAGGCTCGTAAAACTCACGTGCAATCTCGTTTAGCTTAAACAACTTAGACCACGCAACGTATGGGAAGTCGTGATGCTCATTGTGCAAACCGACATTCCAGGTAAAAATGTTTAGAATGCCATAGTACGAGTATGTCTCTGGAGGTGGGACAAACTCGTCTTCCTCAACAGTTTTGATGTAAAGAGATTTGTTTTTGAGCTGCTGTCTATCGGTAGGAGGATTTAAAATATAATGCTCCGAAATAAAATGTCCCGCGGTAGGATGTATGGATCCCGCAAGGAACGAACTCAAAATAAAATAGTAAAGCGAGTTGGCACCCCAGTGATGGACCATCAAGTAATCCACGAAAACCTGCGTCATGATGTTCAATACATGAATCATTGTAAACTTGACCTGGGTCAAGAACATCGGTCTCAAAGCGTAGAAGAAGATTTGGAAAGTTGCAAAGAACGCCTTTCCCAAAATATTAGAAAGAAATATCGCTTCAAAGTCTGTTGGAAGATCGGTATCGTACTTGGCATCTCCGAGAAATTTGTGGTGTAATTGATGGTATGGCTTAAAACTGGCAGAGTAAGGAATTCCAATAGGAATGTTGGCTACTATAGAGTACAATTTGTTATGGAGAGGTGATTTGAACGCAAGATTGTGTGAAAGTTCGTGTATAGCCAAAAAACAATTCTGATTAGCTGTGGCTCCAACGATGTATGCCACAGCAAAAAACTTCCAGCTGAAAAATGGAGTATTTCTAAGCAGGTAGGCACAAATTAGCTGCAAAGTCACCACGCCTGCAATAATGTATTTAGTCAAAGGCTCGGGACCTGTTAGCTTCGAAACCTCGGGATGTCTCTTCAAAATTTCTTTTCTTCTGTATGTGTGAGGCTCCTTTTTGTCTGTCCAGTAAAAGCAGTTCAAATCTCGGAGATTGTCTTCATGGGCCTCAGGCGACTCAACATTCACCACCCTCTTGCTTTCCCTGTGCGTTACAGTAGTCATTTTGCAAGTAGGTCTTCAAATAGCGCTGTAATTACTCTGCCATGCCTACGTCTATAAACATCAATTGTGAGGCTAATATTTTTTTTCCAGAAATCCTGCTGTCTTTATGATGAAAATTGTAACTTTTCTTTGAATCTTTTCGGTGTTATTCTTGAGGCGTAATTTTTTTCAATCGGACCGTTTTGCAGATTTTTAACTTGATCAATGATGACATGATTCGCAAGACAAAAGAAAAGGTGACAAAGTACTTTGAGGAACGACGAGTCTTATGTATGCGGCAATTACAACGGCACGCAGCGAGTGTACAGTGTGTTGAATTGCTCATGTAAATTCCGTTGGCCTTGTCTTGTGCGACCTGTTGTTGTGTGTGATTCATCGAAAATCGTTCTCCTTTTTCCCCGAGTATAATGGTTTGATCTTCCATAACTGCATCAAAGCTGTCGTATAAAAAAATTTGCCAGATCTACGTTCCAAATGAGCCTATATTGAATCAACCGTCCAAGATTTTTTATAGGCTAGAGGATCTCATGATCCATTAATTTCCGCGTCTATTGTTTCAGCCTCCAAGGTTTAGGCCACCGGGGTGTGAATTGATAGCATGATTGTCTCAATGTATTCTAGCCTCGGTAAAAAACTGTGAGAATCACGTGATCGTATATTTCAACAATCGCTTACTGCTGCCAAGGAATCCGTAGAGGTGATACAATCAGCATTTAGTGGTTCTTCGAGAAATCGGTTGATGACGTTGTGTTTTTCGTGGGAGCGTTGGTCTGTTTGCAAACACCATTAGTGAAAGCACAATAAGTATCAGTGTTTCCAGATGCCAATGATCACATTACAGGTAATATTACTCAACAGTATGATAGACAGAAATAGTCCATGCTAACAATATAGGTACTTATGCATTCAAATATCACCTTGCTAGTGCTATCACTTCTCGAGATACTACTTACTAATCCATATATATACATATATATATGTATACATCAATATCACTACGTATCACGAATAGTACTGGTTCTTCTGCAACATGGAGTTCTCCCGCTCAAGCTGCTGTCGCTCTTCTTCTAGATGCTGCATGCCCTCCTTAGACGCCATATACTCAAGTTTCCGCTGCTCTTTTTCGGATTTTAGCCGTTTGGTGAGCTCTTCTATTCTTGCATGTGCAATCTGCAACTCCTCGTCCTTTGGGCTCGTGGTATTAGCAGCTTTCATTGCAGACAACCGATTATACTCAAAAGTTAGCTGGCTGTTATGATTGGTAAGTCTTCTTATCTCGTCGTTCAATTTATTAATCATTGCAGTGTCTGAGTTTTGTTTCATTTCCGACTCATCTGTGTATGTTCGGTATTCACTTATAAGCGACCGCGTAGCAGAAACAAAATATTGGTTAATACTTTCAACCACACTAAGTATCTTGTCATAGTTCAAGTTTGGAGCTCTATCCTGGTATTTCACTAAACGAAGGATTTTATTGTGTACTTGGGTGAGGGACTCCGTGTCAATAACCTCGTCAAAAAGACGCGAAAGTTCGTTATAAGGACCAACATTTAGCGACACAAGATCCAGAAATTTGCCTATTTTTGCCTGTAAGATGTTATTGTTGGCTATCAACTCTTTCTCCATCTGGTTGTTGGCTTCTTGTAGGCTTCCAAAGCCTTCACGCAATTGCACTAATTCTTCAGTAAGCACACTGCTGGAATTGTAGAAGCTTTTGATAATAGCATCTTTTTCCATCAATTGTTTGTTCAATTGCTTTATAGTTTCGACAAGGGAACTCTGTAGGCTGGAATGTTCGTTATTCTCGCCTACAGAAGGCACTGTAAGTTGCTTTGTTGTGAATTGATTATATACAGTCTCATCGTTGTAAAGACGTGATAATACCTTGTTTGACTCTATCACAGCTTCTACCTGGTTGACTATTGAGACTCCTGCATCGCCATCTCCATTTATTTTGTCAGTCAAGTCTTTTATCTTGCTCAAATTTATCTCATCTTCAACTTGCTTCAGATTCTTCAACGCCTCCAACTCATGTCGAAGCTTGATAATCTCCTCGTCCTTGGAGGTTAGCTGTTTGTTCAATGTGTCAACTTGTGCCTCATATTGTTTTTCAGAAGACTCACTCATATTTGAGAATCCGTTCTCTAGCACCCTTTCGTTATTCAAAACGTCAAAAATATCAGATGACTCTTTGGCATAGTCCACCATCAACGTCTGCAACTCAACTATTTTCTGGTTTTGTGTTGTTATCACTTGCCTCACCTCCACAAGACCCTCGTGTATCTTTTCAATAATCGCATTAAAGATTCTGGTAAAGTCCTGAATCTTTACTACTAAATTGGAATCTTCCATCACTTCAAGAAGCTCGCTGTTCAACAAGGCGTACTGGGGATTGTTTCGAATCAATTTAGACACCGCTTGCACTATCTGGTTGACCAATGGATGAATCAACAGATGATTTACATTTATGTTCCCGTCATCATCGCCGTTAATGAGATCTTTAAGAATTGTTGAAAGGACTTTTTGTTGAAGCTGATAATTCACCAACTGTTTGCTGAGTGACAGCTTTGTTGTTATATTATTATTGTCGTTGTCGTTTCCGTTATTACCGTTATTATTTGTGCCGATGCCATTGTGATTGTTATCTGAGTGGATAATATTGTTTGAAAGTTGACTCATGTCATGGCCTGCAAAGAAGATATTGCTGTTGTCAAAGGCATAGCTGTCTACCGACTCAAGAAACAAATCGCTTGAAGAGTCATCGTTCATCATTATTGGTAGATTAAGCTATTTATGGTTATATCGAGGCTGCTTGGATAAGACGATACTGAGCCCAGCTCTTCTGTGGTATCCACGCTTTTATTAGTGAAATTTGTGCCTTGGCTATTGAATCGCCGCTTCTCTGCTTACATAGGGGGTCTTCAGTGCGGAGATGTTGCCGTTGTGGAATATACTGACAAAATGGTAAACAAAACATAACCAGCAAAGATTGTTGAAAAGTGCATGTTCGATACCATGGTGCTGGTATAACGCGATGCGGTTACGTTGCGTTGGCTGTCTCATCCGACATGATGGTTGCACCTACCACTGGACAGGGTATGAAATCAAGATTTAACAGCTGTACACGAAGGTGCTAGTACTATGAAGGTTTTTGTGGGAATTAATAGACGGTTGGCGAGTTTTTGCAGCTTCGTGATAACATTTTAGAGAAAAAACTTGATATGAAATTGGTCCCTGTAGCTGGCCGACAATTTTTGGTACTCTCAAAAAGATACCTCCACACGGTGAGCGTGAATATAATGACTATATATTTGTCAGAGTAATTACAGAGAGCCTCGCAAGCTTTGTTTGTTGAAAAAGAGATGCTAGATATTGGGTGCAACAAGTTTTACTGCAAGTATAGTCACTCAGCAAGGTAAAAACAAGCAGAGCAAGTGCATCTATACTATAAAACACTATCAATACAAAAGCCAGAATTTCCGGTATATATTCGTACTCCAGTAAGAAATATAAAAGTTAGCAAGCCGAGATAATATATAGAGCATTCAAATAAAGCATGATTTTAACGTGACTCAAAATGACATATTGATACAGAGGTTATCAGATTCAAATCAAAAATATTCAATCAGAACTAACAGATTCGGTGTCAGAGCCAGAACCACCACCAGTATGTTTCTTGAACATCTTCTTAGCAAAGCCAAAAGCTTTTTTGGCAGCCTTCTTTTTGTCATCGTTAGACTTGGATGCAGGAGTGACTGCTGGTTTTGGTTTGTTATTATTGTTGTTGAAGTCGACGTCAACGCCTGTCTTCTTCTTCAACTGCTTTTCAGCTTGATCGATTATCTTGTCTTGCAACTTGGACATTATGTGAGATTATATCCTCTGTTTTATGATGAGGATTATGTATTGGTGTAATATATAATTGATGGAAAAGATGGAGAATTGCAACAAAACCTCCAAACTTGTTTATGTTGACACTGAGAAAATCATAGGGGTATTTATATCCTTACTACAGCAAAAAAAGCTTGAAACGATACGGAATCTATGATACATTTTTGCTCAATCAGTCATCCGGCTTGCACTAATTGGTTATCTAGCAGCCTTTCAACAAAAAGAAATTCAAAAATATGGTGGGTTTTTTGTAATGTTTTTGATATAGTCAACAAACAACATGGATTACAGTTGAGAGAAAGTAAGAAATGGAAATACATCCCAAAACACAAAGGCTCAGCTGAAAACACGCGACGAATGATGACAAACCAAAAATGACACAAATCGCCGGCTCAATTCCTTAAACAATAAGCCCGAGTCTAATATCTCACTTTATCTCTATATAAAGGTGGGATTGTTATACGGAAAACTATGAAGCTTTCTATATATAGTCCTTTAGGACTATATAGTCGCCGCAAATACTTTATTTGCAGACATACCAAAGCTGTGTAGTTTATAGGCACGTAGAATGTGACTCGTCTCATTTGTAGCAACATAAACAAAGGTACACCTAGGTTTTGTCATTCATACGCGTCTCTGTCTCTCTTACGGCACATTGTCATTTTTTTTCCCTCTCGTATTCATGCAATCCCTGACACACAAAACAGGCGCTTTTCATAAGTTTCTGATATAAGTGAAGCATAACGTCGAAGGGCGGTACTTGGGCTAAAGACAGCGCGGAGCAGAACATGGGGCGATGTGTGATCTATCAGCGGATACTTGGTTTTTTTAGCCTACAAGTAAAGCTCTCAATCGAGTTAATTAAGCAAACTTAAAGCTATATATAGACACTTTTGCCTGAATTCAATGCCAAATACACGGGAAGATACTTTTACGGAACTATGTTAATCCTATAGGGTATTTTCAGTTGGCAGGGTACGTTGCCTGTTTCAGAGTTGTCGTAACGAAACACTCAATCAACGGGTCAAATCATGCCGAGAAAAGTCTAGACTTTTGAAAAACGGAGGGGAGAGGATATCTACCGTTTAAACATATTCCAATCGTATCCTGGTAGAGAAATGTCTCAAATTACTTTCTTTTGCTATTACTTAACCATTATCATTATCAGCTGTCATGACAAAATGTGCCTAGACCTGTCGGTCCAGGTTCAACCTCAAGTAGTTCTCACTACACCCGTACATCTGATTTTATACACCTCTACCTTTATTCATATCATTCTAGGGATGAAGAAGAAAAAATGGCATACAAAAATCAATATGGAGAACCGTCATTCTTTTATGAAGTTCTGGACATCAAACTGCTGGATGCACATATCTAAACAGTAACTCAAAATGTCGTACTTGATCACCGATCCACAAATCCATCCGCCATCATACTCAGACAAGGTCTACAAGGACCAATGCGTGTACAGTTTCCATACGCCGGAGGATGAAAACGGGCTAAACGTGTGCCTTTCTTGCTACCAGGCATTTGCCCCGGCATCTGTACTGGGCAAAGGGGCTGAAACAGACGAAGGATACACCCAATTTCACAGCTTCATCAGTGGCCATCAGATCTTTCTTAACATACGCAAGTTTTTTCTTCAACAAGAACAAGAGAAGCAACTTCAAAAAAGGTTGAAACTTGACAAGCTTCAAATAGTCGGAGAAAACCTAGATGACTATTTTGAAACTCACTACAAGTTGCTCAAAACCGACAAAAACATCGAACTACCTTTGAATGTCAAAAGCGATGGTACCATCGACTTTAGTGCTGTCCCAGAAAACATTGCCGAGACGGTGAACGGCGTCATTTCTGCAACGTCGCTGTCAATGGCGGACAACATTGAATCTTGGGAACAGGAGATCAAAACATGTCCTCATTCCTCCGCTATTGACCTGACTGTTTCAGAATCGTACCAATTACCCGATAAATGCGGGGCTTGTGACTTGAAGGAGAATTTATGGCTCTGTTTGTACTGTGGATCTATAGGATGTGGAAGACAGCAATTTGGAGGTTTGGCAGGTAACTCGCATGCCCTTTCGCATTATGAGGCTACAGGACACCCTGTGGCCATAAAATTAGGCTCCTTATCGCTCAAACAAAATAAGGCTGACTGTTATTGTTACTCATGTAACGACGAAGTCAAGGTTTCCAATCTTGCTGATAGATTGCTGAGATTCGGCATAAATGTCGACTCCTTGGTGGAGGGGAAGGAGAAAACCTTGACAGAGTTGAACATCCAGCAGAATTTGAAGTGGGAGTTTAATATGGGCAGTGATTTGCACGTATTCACTCCTATTTTTGGGCCTAATCTTGTTGGGTTGAAAAATTTGGGTAACAGTTGCTACATCAACTCCACATTGCAACTATTATCGCATTTGCAGGTCACAAAACGTCTTTTTTATGAGAAAAGTTTGGGAAGCTATAATTTTGAGAAGCTTTTACACCCTAGCGACGACTTATATTTGCAGTTATTCAGAATTTTCAATGGCTTGATGCATGAAACTTATTCAAGACCATATGAGGCCTCTCTGGACTCTACCAAGTGGCAGAGAGGACTCAATGTCTCTACATTCAAAGCCTTGATTGGCTCAAAAAATGCTGATTTCAATTCCCCACAGCAGCAGGATGCCTTTGAATTTCTTTTGTATTTGATGGATCAAATAGATGAATTCTACTGGAGAAATAAGTCCGAGGACTCCGGGATGTTTGCTGTTAATCCTATTGACAGTTTCAAGTTTGTTGTGAGTGACAAACTCACCAACCTCTCTACTGCGAAGTTCAAGCTTAAGAACAATCTTGAAAAGTACCTTTCCTTGTCTATTAAGGACGAAAAAAATCAGGATTCCTCTATTGATGACACTTTTAAGCCGGTGAACATCATGGATGCCATTGATGACTATTTTAATGGTAATGAATCGGTTGAAATAGGTGGCACTACCTTCATCAAAAATGCAGCTTTGTCTACATTGCCTGATCTTTTGTTGGTCCAAGTGCAACGAGCAAAACTTGTTAATTGGGTTCCTGTGAAGATTGATGTTCCAATCATCATCAAAAACGACGAAATATCCCTCTATAACTATGTTAAGAGAGAGTCTGAGCGTGCTATCGATAATGAGTCAGATCTTTTAATTCCAGAAAGCCCAGAACCCGAGGGTTCCGAGCAGTCGGTGTTTGTTCCTGACCAGAAGACTTTGGATACACTTCTCATGATGGGATTCCCGGAAAATCGTGCCGTAAAGTCTTTATATAACGTGAACAACTCAACCAATCCAGAAGACGCTATGAACTGGCTTTTGGCTCATATGGAGGATTCTGACATTGATGCTCCTTTGGTTACATCATCAGCAATAGGCTCAGGCAACCAAATAAAAGAGCCAAATGCTGAAGATATCAGTAACTTAGAGGCAATGGGCTTTGACTTCAAGCGTGCCAGAAAGGCTTTGATTGTAAACGACTATAATGCTGAGAGAGCAGTCAACTGGTTGTTTGAAAACGAGAACGATGATGGAAGTATCGTGATTGATGCTCCTTCCCTAGCAGGTAAAGTTGAGACTCCCCAAGAGCAGGTAGCCAAGCTTTTAGAGGCAAAATCAATTTTCAATTCCATCCAGGAAGACGACTGCAAGTATTTGCTCAAATCGGTGATTTGCCACAAAGGATCGTCAATCCACACTGGACATTATGCGATTTTTGTCAAACAGTTGTTTGAGGGGAAAGTTCAATGGGTGCTATTTAACGACGAAAAGGTTGCAGCTATCGGAGCAAATGATGTTGAGAGCTTGAGAGAAATGCAAAAAACTGGCTATTTGTACTTGTTTGTCAGAAAGGGTGGCGATGAAGACGACATCACTCCGCTCATTGATATTTGAAATGGAAGAGGGTGATTGACATAGTACCAGTATGCAATATCTTCTGAAAAATGTTTTAATCGTTACAAGTTGATCGGGTCTTGAACCCACGTCAGCTCGCATAAGCCAGATTCTCGCTGCGAGGAAAAGGGGCTCCTCCATTGAGCTACTTGAGCGCTTTTGTAATTTCATGTGTGAATAAATAGTTGTGATGTGTGATTTTATGTTTGTAGAAATTCACAAACTTAGTCAGCCAATTTGGTAGATATATTTCTTTTAGATGACTAGACAGATAAGACATAGATAGATAGACAGATAGATAGATAACATATATTTCATCCTAGCATTCTAAACTCCTGTATAGAGCTTATCATGCGTCTGTGACGATATATAGAAGTATCAAAGAAGGAAAAGTTGCACGGCATAAATACCTCGCCTTGAAGAATAACGCGGGTTTATTTGCTCCCCGTGTGTAGTGTTGATGTTTGTCATTATCGGAACAAGGGTTCCACGATCGATTCTCATCGAGGATACCGCGTATCCAGAGTTGTAGTATCCCGTATAGTTGCCTATACTTCAGCATTATCAGGAGCGGTGGGTGAGGGGCTAATGATTATGAGAAGTTAAAAGAAGGGTCAACGAAGGGTCAACGGAACTTAGTCCGCAGTTGTTGCTTGAAATCCGTGTTTTGTATAGGTATTTGACAACTGTTTGTAGTTGTTTATGGTCTTGGCATATTTGTGGAGCAGTTGTTGTTGCGTGGGGATTGTGAAGTAACCCCCTTTGGGCATGGATAACGGCGTGATACCTTTTTTCTTCATTGGAGGTCAGTAGGTAGAGGGTGGCTCCCTGGTCTTCAGTGGTACTGCTGTTACCTGGGGAGAGTATTTAGGTGGTTCTAAAGGTGCTGTAACTTTTTAAGGCCTCGGATGACTGTTTTGGGTTGCAGATTCCTTTTTTTGGCAGTTGATAGATACAATGAGGATGTTAATATTTCATTGTGATATCGAGTTGTTTCAGAATTCTCAAAATCTTCTTTTTAGTCTTTATGATGACGAGGGGGTTGGTGCTTGCTTCTCTATTTTGTCACTCGAGCGCAATGATCTGTCGGGAGACATAGGCCAGTCTTCGTTCGTTTCATTGGCGGTTGTGACGAGGGTGTTCAGGGGCTTCCTCTCCGACATCTGCTGATGTGGGTTCGGCTTCCTCGCCGCTGAGGGCGATGTCTTAGTCGCTCATGGTGGTGACTTCGTTTATATGAAAGGGGGAGGGTGTTGTAGGTTTTCTGGCGGCTGCACCCTGTGTAACGTTTTCAGCGTTAGGGTGGGTAGTTTCCTCCTCTTCCACCAGGTCTGCCCAGCAGGAAACGAGGGGAACTGCTCCAATGGCGTCAGCCACATCTTGTAATTTGCGAGCTTCTGTAATGAGCTTCGTGTTCGCTGTCAGCGATTGGAGAGGCATGGATTTCCTCGGTAGTTTCTTCGTCGATTGGAGCGTAGTAAGGGTAGTTGGCTCTGTTAGGAGCCTTTGGTGTCTCTCTGGTAGATACGGTTTTTTGGGTTGTAGCCCGGATGCTCAGGGTTGAAGTGGTTGGATTCGATGCGTTGGTACGGTCCCTTGGCGATTGGCTAGGGTCTTTTGTTTGTGTTTGGTTAGGGGTGGATTCTGCCACAGCTGGCATGGTAGGTGGCGTTTTATTGGGTGTGTTGCGGTTCTTCCTATGTATGTAGGTGCAATTTATTGGTAACTCTTGAGCGGAAGACGCTTCTGATGTTTCTGTTGGCATCGTATGGGCTGAATCTCAATGTCATGCCGAGGATGCTTATGCGCCTGATGCGGTTGATGTCAATATCGACGCTTAGGGCGCCCTTGACGCAATAGAATCCCTCCGGGCAACTAGCTTCGCTATTAGCCCAGCGTTTCGGGATGTTCTCTTGCTCAATAAGTGGGGTGACTGCTCTCATTGGTTTGACGTTGGTGGAGCCTTCGTTATAGAGTTGCATTTGGAGGTCTCCCTCGAAGTAGTGTGGTGCGATCCATTTAGGGATACTGTATGGGACAAGTTGAGTCCATTTGCGACAGTCCACCTCTGTGGCGATGTCGTCAAAGATGTCGAAGATACAAGCTCTAGCATTTTCGTCTAGTTTGTCCTTGAAATCGAGGCAGATTAAGATTTTGGTGGTTAGGTGGACTGTGTTTACAGTTTCATGGAGTTGGCGGATGGTTTGGGCGATTCCCTTCGTCGTCCTTGAGTTTGAGGCTTTGGGTGGTGTTGTAAAAGACATTCGTCCTTTCATGGATTATTTTCTGTGTAGCGTCTGCGTACAACGTTGCTGGCACGTTTGTCAACTCTGAGGGACCATGTGGTTCCTCTCTGGGTAACTTTCCGCGCCTTTTCGGCCGGAGTCTTTTTTTCGTATGCGACTGCGCCGTACGAGCGTCTCTTCTAATCGGTGGTGGTGGTGTGAGTCATCTCGTGAGAAATGGATGGTTGCACGATGAGCGTGGTTAAGAGCAAGTTGATACCCTGTGCGAGTAGGTTGGAGACGGCGTTGAGGCTATCAATGGTTGGCGGTTGGGAGTCGTTGACTGAGTTGAGGGTGTCAATGAGTTTCAGTGGTTTTCTTTTTGTCGTTTAGTGCTGAATTCGAGATAGTTGTCGGAGCATTTTGATCGATATCGTTTGTGAATGTAAAGGTATTGTTTGTTGGTATATTTCGCGTTCGATGGTCGGGGTCGTCTTAACTCAATCGTACGTGGTCGACGTACAGCATGGTTTTCGTGTTCCTTTGAGCAATATATATCGATTATATATATATAATATATATATGTATCGCCACAGACGCGTGATAAACTCTATACAGTAGTTTAGAATGCTAGAATGAAATACATGGTATCTATCTATTTGTCTATCTGTCTATCTCATCTATCTATTTACGTCTGCGATATGAAAATCAAAGAGATGAAGAAGATGCAGAACGCATAGTAGCAGTAGTCGTCCATCAACCAAATACCTAAGACCCTTGCCTTGTATAGAAACGCACGTCGGAAAGCTGAGAACCAAAAACACCACATTACTCTGTTAATAGCGAATGCTATGAAAAGCCCGAAAGTGATGTCCCGCCATGAAGTCTCATTTCATTTGCAAAAAGATGTGCAAAAAACGCTCTCACGTAGAAAAAAATGTGCAATAAATCATCTAATCATTGCCAATGATTAGTTGAACGAGCTGTTATAGCTGTCCTCTGGGGCATCAAGGTATGATCATGGAAATTTATTTAGCGCACAACAACCCCGATTTCAGCATATTGATCTTGCTAAGCCCTTACAGTTCTCGGGCGTTTCGAGTCAAGGTCAACCATGCTCCTTGATCCCTTATTTGGCTTTCGACTTTTGGAAGGTCTTTTATCAAAACAAATGTACGCTCATAACTTACAGGCAGATACATCTTTTTGTAACGATCTTTGAAAGTACTCTTATTGAACTCTCACTTGTTTCTGACTCAAAAGCGAGGGTCTACCACTATAGGTATACCTGTTCTGCCGTTCCATGCAAAGTCAACCAAATTGCCAGAATTCAGTACGTAAGTGGCGGGGTATGCTTTAAACACTAACAAATGGTACTCTCCTTTCACGCAATCACAAAATCTGAGAAAAGGACACGACATTTACGCGCCTCTAATGGTAACATGAAAGTTGAAACTGCCACATGTGTAAATAGTGAGTTCTTGCTCAATGGTACATCTAATTTGAGTGACAGTGGAAGGCGTTATATTGCGTAACGCATTTGTAACGCACGTTGCTGCTCTTTAAAGTATTCTACTCTCTTTCTCTCGCCACATGAGACACCCTTGCAAGGGTGTCTCAGTCGAACACCACTTCGAGGCAAGAAAAGAAATCACAATTGACCAGTACCTATAAATGAAGAGTAGAGACGAATCGGTCAATATTGCCAATAATTGGTTCACTGGTTGCATTGCTTCTCAACTCGAAGGCGGGCTGGCAGAATACGGGTGAATGAGAAAGGAGGTCATTCTAATCAAATTATTTACGAGTTCTATATTTACATAATTGCTTCTTTCTTTAATTACCAAGCTGTAATTATAAACTTCCAGAAAGGGGACAGCTCTTGATCAGAACCGAAAAAATACACTGTATTTCTGCTGTCCCTTTCTTCTGTGGGTGCAGCCATGGTATAGAGCCTGCAGGCTCTATGAAACGTATATGTAAGCTTTTCTCTGTCGAGAAAGAGAGGCATTTTATGGAACAAGTTGAGACAGACAAAATTTTGCTTGAAGATACCGAAATTATTTAGGTTTCAAATGATGGGTCAGTTCGAACCTGGCCGCCAGAACCCGGCGAACAAAACCTCCCCTTTCACTACTGCTTCAGATGATCTCTGCATCGAGCCATATCAAGACCGACAGCGGCCCTACATAATTTTATGTTACAGGCATCATCATCAGTTTTTTCGCCCCAACTACGGGATGGTTATACGGGCACTTTGAGTACATCTCCCCGTCAAAAAAGAAGAGAAAAACAAAAGAAAAAAAAGGGCCTAGCTTGTGCATTTACAGGCAAGGCAGGTGGTAGCGCTGAATCAGATAAGCAGTTCGCATGTAATTAAATGCGTTAATTCTAGCACTTAAATATAGACAAATCATATATAAAATGTTTTTAACATTCCATTGAATTCCAAAATCGGTGTTCTCAATTCCTGAAAGGATTGAATGAGTTATTTCAAGTTTGCATGTTTTTCTAAAAGTTCAATGAACAAAGAAAATAATTTTAAGCCGTCACGTACTACAGCACTGATATATATTTTTGAATTTCAAATAATGTACCAAAAGTAATGAAAATAGGATTGAAAAATGGCGGTGTACTGAAGAAAGCTTATTTCCGGCGCCACGCTTGCCATCCGCAGACAGTACCTATAGTGTCTTTTTTCCGATGACCTGGAAATGGTTTGTGTTTTCGGACTTTCTCGGTCTCTTGAAGTTGTACATATACCATAGTAGTACAACAACACCAGTATATTTTCAGGATATACAAAGGCACATAAAAAAATCCATGGGTATCAGAAATGACTTCCCAAGTCTTGATTTTGTCCCCTTGATATCTTTCAGCATCTCTGCCCCATCTCTTGAAAAGCTTATGTTAGCCTTCAACAAGAATTTATAATAGTGATATCATAGTTTGAATATGCTTCTCTGGTGATATTTTTTTGTTATTTTAGGTTTGAGTCTAACTTAGTACCCCGTTGTACATAAGTATACTTATGTTGATATACGGCGAATCTCCGTCGTATAATAGTACCGGAACCTCGTAAAAAAATAAAAACCACAATGTTCAAAACTGTGTACTTTCAAGGTCTTCAATTTAATTCGATGTATCTTATTCGTGCAACAAAAATGTTTTTGGTCCTTGGGTTATCAAATACAACAACATATGGAAAATTCAATCTCACTGCCATTTTGATTAGCTATAGCTAACATATATGTCCGCGTAAGAAAAGCCAAATTCGAAAGTCCGCTTTAGGCACACGCAGATCCTTTCACAAAAGAAAAGGATAAATTCAGGAAGAAGATGTCACAGCGAGACATCAATGTATGTTTCATTGGTCAATTAGCCGGTAATTGCTCCGTAGGCAAAGAAATCCGCGAAAAAATAAATAAGAGCGATAAACAGAACGTTTGTCCCTTTTGCAAACTCTTCAAGTTATGAGGATTGGTCAACAGATTTACTCTACTAAAAAGAAAGCCCGAATTTCATACAGATGCGCGCATTAACAAAATCAGCAGTTTACGGTCGCGCCCTGCTATATTCGAAAAGAACATATTGTAGCTTCCTTCTTCTGAACTAGGAGAAATGACCTGCCTCTTCAATATAGTAAGAGGTGTAATACCCGTAATTTTAAATGAAGACAATTACTTCTGAATTTTATTTTTAGTAACAGCTAATATGACGATTATTCAACTACAGAGGGTAAATATAGCACTACAAATCAATGTTGAGACCCAGGTTCTAGCCAGGTAAGGTATATAGTAAAAGAGTCATAATAGCAACAGATGATACGCCATATATCTATAGATCTTGGTACATACTGCTGACAAGAAAACTCAATCTCATCGGTTCTTGTTGTAGAATTGAGTTTTCATTTGATACGCATGCAATCGCAAGACGCTGCAGATATGTACTCAACTTGCCGTTAGCTTACTGTAAGTTAAATACGCCTAAGGAAATCGTCCGATGTCACTATCTGCATGCAGTAGGAGCTAAAATATGCAAATAAGCAACTAAGTTTAAGAAATATGTATCATGCAAGCGAAAGCATCACTTTGATATAAATGACTTTTGCTTGGGCCTCGCAAAACCTTTCAATATCAGTCACCAACATTTGGCCTACTTCTTTGCTCAAAACGAGTAGTCCCATGTAAAACAAATTGGTTTATTTGAAAATCTGTTTAGCTCTTCAAGAGCTGTATGCTCTTCAATATCAGGGAGTTAGAATTATTAATCAATTGAATTATAGGGCAGTTATAATGATCAGACATACCTAATAAGAGCACGCAATGTGATATTAATAACTCAAGACTGCTCAATTTTACCAGCTGCGTAGACGAGTCACTTTGACTCTGTTACAGAATGCAACAAATCGCTTCTTCTGGTCGAAAAATCAGTCTACTGTTTGTGTTCGCTGGTTTTGAATCTTATTATCTCCCCGATAGCTGCTGCGCACACTTCATTTTATTTGCGATAACGGTAACGACTCAAAAGTAACATATTAACGCTTAAAGTGTGTGGCCCACAGCACTGTCCAAAATTTTAGAATACCAATCTTCATCTAGTTTTTGTTGCTTGCCGTTAATTTTGAAGACTTGAAAAACACAGTGACATAAGAACGCTTATTCATAGACAGGCAAGACAAGTACTTTCATCACACTTCTGCTTGTCGTTCTAAAACTTCCAACATACGAGTGTAACTCAGATATGTATTATTATGACTTGATTGAAAAAAGAACCAACTAGTTGACTGTAAATAGTTCTATTATTGTCCAAACGCTGTTGATTATGTGACAAGATTCCGTTCAATAGAATTAGCAGGCTAGAACCAAAAATATAGCTGTACATAATCCGGTACTCAAAAGGTTTTCTGCTATTTGCTGCTTAGACCTACTCCTTTCGCTAACTTTTAGGTGGGATTTTTGAGAATCAATCATAGTGCCACTACCCCTTCCAAACAATAAACGTACAAAAGCTGATTGCTGCGAGGTATCAATTTTAGGGCTGTCATTTAAGAATATTGATCCTCACGAGACTAACGTTTCCGCTGTCATGTTCTGTCAGCACCTTGAAAGTTTTTGAAAGGATGAAAGTTTTGCATTCACGTTCTAACCTCAAATAACAAGCGAGAAATCAGCAGGTGATTGTCCACGGATACAGTCAAACCAAAGAAAACCTGTGAGGTAAAGCAACGGCCGGCTATACTGTCCGTTAGAGTTTCTCTCTATCGACGAACGGAGCAATCAAACAGGAAAAGACGAAGACTAACCTTTCAAGATGACAAAAAGGAGCAACAATCAGGTGAAGACAAAGTACGGTGGGCTCATGAGAATAGCTACTATGAGAATTGATAAGTAGCATTATATCTTTTAAAAGTCAGTCCAGGAATGTCAACGAGCAAGCGCTTATCTCCACGGCTAGCGGGATGAGACCTGAGTTTGTGCTTGCTAGTATTCTGGTCTTAAAGCTAGGAGGAATAAAATGCCAACTCCCCTTTGAGCTATTTTTTCAGGCATAGGGATGCTCATTCAAGACCAATGTGTATCCTACATCAGATTACCCGCTACTCCCGGATATGTAAAGCATGAACCTCAATCATAATCCGCAGAGAACGAACGTCTTTCAATAAATTGAAATATATGGCTTATAGGTGGATCTAAATAGTGAAACGGTTACACTAAATGGATCAAGAATTTACTGTATGTACTCTTAAATTCATCATGCAGCGTTTTGTCAACACATAAACCTGCTAGCTGTCCAAAGATGAAAGCCCGTAAAATTTCTTCCTGCTAACGCCTGAGGGGCATGGGTTGCGCTCACTGTAACCCGCATGACTTTCATAGCATACGAACACAACCATAATGTATTTGATAGGGGCTACTTTCTTTCGAAAGCTGGCAAATACAACCATAATGTATATAGACGAACTGCGTAGGAAATGGAAAAAACATCCTTATAGTACGTACAATGTCCAAGTTACTGCACTTTGGTTTGGACGTTGACTCTGAGACAGAGTATCTGTACACCTTGGAATTAGTGTATCATGCAATGAGGGTTTTAGTGCCCACTTCGGGAGACAGACCTTTTTTTGGTTCAAAGGACAAAAGGGTGCTCAAAAATGTCACCCCGATAGTCAATGAAGTTTTTTAGGCTATCACACTCGAATCTGATTCGTAAAATGAACTACCATCACTACATTACGGTGTGTTTTGAAATCCAGAACTTACGAGTTTGCAGGTTTCTCTCTTTTTAGATGATCTGCATTTGCATTCGATTAAATTCCAATACACGCATTGAGACTCAATGTATCATCAACAGTATGTGAGCAAGTGTATATAAACTCCACTTACATAAATAGAAGCTTATAAGTCAAGCCTGAGATTTATTAGCGTTGCCTTATATGGAAAATTCAGTCCAAAAATAATGACGAAATCTTGTACGTTGATACATGATATTACAATAAATAGCTAAAAGGCACCTGATTGAAGAAATGGAAATGGATACATGCAAATTGATGAGCCAAAGGTACCAAAAAAGAAATAACGTAGAATTGATGTTGCAAGAAGGTCTTTGCTCTGCTATCTGTAGCGACCTGTATTGCTATCGACCTTCCTATCTGTGGACAGTGCTGAATATACATGGCACTCATGAGCAAAAATACTATCTCAGTCATACGCATAACGACTAATAAGTGAAGAAAAGTATCAAAGCCTCACACAGTATGACTATTGCTCTCATGGATGAGACAAATCCCGGTAGAGAGCACCGTAAATGCTGAAAATCGTAAATTAATTTCTCTATACCTACAATCCTAATTTGCAGATCTCTTTCTATCTCAACAAGGTACACATTGGGACAAAAAACAGCGCAACGCAGACTACTCAGCAGTGATTAGCATTAGGTAGAAAACAAACACGATTCAGATTTAAGAAGAAAACAAGAAATTATATTTGTTACGTTGTTCTCTGCTTCAGAAACCAGAAAATCTCTTTTCAAACTATTACTAGTATATAGTTTAGACGCATGTCTTATCAGCCTGTCTCTAAATGTTAATTTTTTCATCAGCTAAACTCCCAAGAAAAAGAACAGAAATGGAATGCGCAATGTAAAACAAAAGATAACTTTAAATGCCTATATGCTATCTATATGCCGCCCTTTCGGGCCACGGGGAGTTTACGGGCGTATGCCCATCTGCAGTTCTATGCATGCTTCTCACTGAGGAACATTCAACTAGCAGGTTTTTGTCTTGCGAAAAGATTGTCTAAAGTCTTCAATTGCAGTCCTGTGGGACAGAAACTCTGAACTGTCACATTTTTTAGTCAGTAAACGTACAAAGATTTCTCTGTTTGGTCAGGAACAAACTTGGGGATGTGCGAGAACAACTACATCAATAATTTTACCATGTTCGGCGTCGAAAGTACAACCAAATCACGGTGGGAAACAAACAGCCATGTGTGACGGAAAACTCATGATTGCTAGTTCGGATGTAATTATTATCCCCTGAGCAAAAGCGTGCCACTACAGCCAACGCATAAAAGTTTTCAGTCAGATTTTATCTCCTTGTTCGAATTTTGTCTGTATTATTGCACCCTACATTCCTCTTAAGTTTGTGCTGGTGTGGTTTTGCTTTTTTGCAACGATCTTACACGCCTTGCAGCTCAATGTAGTTGCCTATAAAAGCTGTTACTATAGCGTAGGATACGCTTGCGTTATTCTTTCATAGGCGGTCGTGAAAGACAAGAATGATTTTTGTTATAAAATGCTCAAACACCTCAAAAAGAAATATCTTTTGGAGTGGGGGAGAATAGTTTCCATTCGTATCCCAGGAAGTAATTTAGGGAAGACTGCCTACTCCATAGATGCAGGTTCAGAAACAAACTAGTACATAAGTTCTATTCTTCTAGGGTAGCGTCATTTCGGCTTTGCAAAATACATAAGTGATAGAAAGAGAAAACCCGACCTAAAACCTGAAGCCACCAAAAATCGACGAGAGCACATTGTAAGACCATATGAGAAAGCGTTTACTCTAAAAAAGGTCGCGCATTGAAAGAGTCAAAAAGGTTTGAACGTTCTTTGTTACTCAACAACCCACTCCGAGAAGGAGGAATTTGGTTTCCCAAATTATCTCTCTGTATATGCTTTATTTTCGCAAATAACAATGCTGTGGTGTAACAGGTATTATTATGACTTCCTTGTCCCACGCAATGTCTTAGATATTACAAATAAGGAATTCCTCTTAAATTTAAAATGCGCCAAAGTGTCCATGGTACTAAATAGGGTTTTCATACAATAATTTCCCGATGTCTTATATAGATGCTTGAGCTGATATGTGAGAACTGACTTTTGGGTTTATCACCTCAAGCATAAAGTTTACTATAAAAATCGCGTAAAGCTTAGTATCCTATATAGCAAAGAAAACTTGGACCAAGTATAAATATCGTACTCTTCCCTGTTTACGCAGAATTCATGTCGTAAATCTAATGGCCTTTTTTTCAGTTTTACAAATCCGCTAAGTGCTTCAACATCCATACTCTGCAACGCATTGGTTGACTACGCTCCTTTTGCCGGTCAAATACATAAACTTATGTGGCTTTGAAGGACCACCTATGCTCCTTTTCTCATAACTTCTGTTTCAATACCAACTTTGATTCATTCTTTTTCTGGAATATAACCTTCCACGGCTGTAAAGAATGCGCTCGCCTATTCAAGGATACCCATTGTCGCGGGTCCAATTGCAACAAAATATCGAGTATCAGCTCGAGTTGATCCAAAAGCCTCTTTTCGCTAAAGAGAGCACTACCAAGAAGGACAAGCACATCTTGGAACAGCCAAAAAAGGTTATACGATTGTTGCATCCATTCCCAATTCTCGCTTTGAAAGTTTTCAGCAGATGTCCTATCACAAATAGAAAAACCGATATCACATCACATTGTCTTGGTTTATTCATTGTCAAGGTCAGTATTGATAATGAAACTGATGAAACGTTTGTTGATAGCAACTTGGTCACTGGCAATTGCCATACAATATCTAGTGTTCCTGACAGAAAGGCCAGAGGCAATAAAGCTAATAAAAAACATAAAAAAGACACCAACAGTCGCAACAATAAGCAAGGAAACGCTAGATCGCTGCTGCGAGCCTTTTCACAGGGCCATGATATTGCCGACGAGTCTGGCAAGAATAATGGTTATTTTATCTTCACATTCACACACCTTGGAATTTTGGCACGAGGGGAACATAGAATAAAATTTGAGCTTTTCAAATACGAGCAATACGATTATTTGGTTTCGCCTAACACCTCAAGAGGTCCAACGATAAGCAAAGTTTCTGAGTTGGTATCTCCTACTGAAGTGAGAATCTACGGAGCTCGTGAATATTATGATAACAGAAACCAGTTTGAGTATTATCTGAAATTGAAATCAGAGATTGTGAGAGTCTCTCAGAACAAGATCTTGAACTACTTAAAGCAGATGAAAATTATCACTGCACACGAGAAGTACTTCGGCTTGAAAGAGGTTGAACAAAAACTAAAGGACATGAACAAGAAGTTGAAAGGCTCACAGCCACCATACTTATCCCCTTCCTCATCGCCACTCACGGCTTCTGCAGCAGAATTCCCAACAATTCAAGGCTGCAAAACTCCATTCATCGACGACAATTTCTCTCATCTGCTCAGGTACGAGCCATTTGAAATTTCTCCCACTGTGCCCAGCTTTCCCTTCACTGATGCAGCACCCGCGGGCAATGATGCGGGCAACGCTTCTACGGATGGTTACCTTGGACATCACAGCTATCCCATAAAAAGAAAGTTTTCTGATTGCTTAGCTGATCTGCCGTCGCTACAGATGACGAGAAGAAAGTTCCTGAACCGGTGGTGTTCAGGAAATAGCGCAAATTTTGACCATAGACATTCATTACCATTACAAGGAGCAATTCAGTTCCGCTTGGATCTTCCCCAAAACCTCAACTTCAATATTGACGTGGGGTTGGCAACTCCAAACTCTGAGAATTCCTTTGATACGGGCGCGAAAAATAGCCCCAGTGACTGCGACTTCAACTCCGTCAAGGGATCCATTTACTCACTGCTCACAACAAACTGGACTGTGGCCGAGACCGAAACACCAAACGACCCGGTGAATCAGTTTGAGTTCCTAGGCAGTCAAGACAGTGGCATTTACAATACTCAGTTAAGCGGCTTCCCTCTTGATGATAACTACTAGCCGCGCCGGTCTGACGCGTTCACACACCCTAACAATACAATTCGTGTTAGATTTTTTTTGCTCCATGTGCGTTCTTGTTACATACTATTTTATTACTCTTGTTCCAGTTGTATAGTTGTTTGTATACACCTGTTGTCTCATTACATTCCTTTGATTGATTTATCTTTTTGACTCTAGCTAGGTCTACCTTGCGTAGTTTAGAGCATGTTATCAAACTGTGACATGCAATGGCACCATTCGGTCTGTGGTCATTCATAAAATCTCCTATTCTATATGGTAAAAAATCAATTTAGTCGTTACTTTTTTATTTCCTCTTTCCGGGCTTTTAACACAATATGTCAGCAGCGCACAGCGAATCGATGTTAAGGTTTGTGTACAAGTGTTTTAAACTTACTTGCACATACCATGGCAGTTCTGGCGATAACAGAGATTTACGCAGGCGCTCACAGGCGGCTGAATGAACCCAGTCAGAACCCTACCAATCCCACCAGTAAAACACCAAAGCCATAAGGGCTATTTGAGAAGAGAAAGAAAAGACTCAAGCAAACAAATGAAACCACTTAAATTGACCCGGCAAGTATATAGATTACTAGAGCCGTAATCCTTAATTGCTACACACAAATATACATTGATAACGATTGACGGCAACGTTGTTTAGAAAACTATAGGGGCAAAGGGCAGTGTAATTGAAAAATATGATGCAATACTTCTCGACTAGGAAACCGTGGGATGGCTAGCCATGCATGTCTTTACGAGCGCCCCCCCCCACTTTCTTCACATTCCTTTTACGATAGTCGTAAATCTACAAAATAGGTTGTAATGGCAATACAACATCAATGACTGACGGAAACTATTGACAATTGCCGATGAACCGTCGGAGCAATCACAACAGCCCGGCTTCGTGACGTTGTAAATAACGGACACAATTTAGCACCAATCAAAACCAAGGGGCCTTCAAAAAAAAAAACACTTTCAGAGTCACAAGTTTGGAGCCGGGTGTAGCCCCTCATGACGGGTACATTAAAATTCTGCTGACTTATGACATAAGTTTTTCGACCGCAAACATTTTTTTCTTTGCGTCTCGGATTTTGACTCCTGCCAAGACGCTTTCTGTTAGCTCCGGCTCTCAGATCAGAACGTAGAAGAAACAAAGATGATCTACCAATAGAGCCGTACAAATAGGAGGACTTGGGGCGATATTTTGCACAATCACTAGACTGATTATGACATGTACCTACAAATCTTCTATCATTTAGCAGAGCAACTGATCGTGGCCATAGACAAGGACCGAAGGTCTTTTATTGTTGAAAATTTCAGCAAATGCGTTCGATCATGATCACACTAAAAAACCCTTACAACCCGTAAAAAAAGAAAAACCAAGAAAAACAAAATCGCAAACAGAGAGAAAACAGAAGCGAAACGGATTAGTGCTCAATGCGCTCCACAGCTTTGGCCCAGAATTGGGCGGGCACACAATCGTGGATATCATATATGAAACCTTAAGTGCGCGACAAGGCAAGAAAAATCATTCTTGGTATTCTTCGCATAAACACGCATGTTTTTCATACAATATAATTTTCGGCGATGAAAGTTTCGATACAAATTAAGTTAGTGTACGAACTGTATATCGGATGTCATGATCATCGCGTACACAGATTTGCAGTTTTGATCGCTTCCAAAGAAATGTAATTCCAGCACTTATCGATGACTTCATGGTTGTAGGATACCATTTGTAATGATATAAATAGTCAGTTGTTTTCCTTGTACTCGTGTTACCTGTTTTGGCTTCGTAGAATACTCAGTTCGTGGTCGTTGACACCGGCCGTTTCTTCTGCTTATCTTGATCCCTCTCGTCACGCGAGATTAACGTCCCAGCAGTAATTGCACTTTGAGTTCCATTCCACACCATAACAACTAGCAGCAGCTCCCAAATCAGTTGTTTACTCCAAACAAAATTCATATTTTCTTCCAGCATCTGCAGCTTCGATCCCTGATACTTTTATGAGAAAGGCATTCAAACTCATGCCTCTTAGTAACATCGAGGTTGTTTCTGATCTTGAGTACGAACTACAATTTCTCCAGCAGCCTAAAAATTCTAAAGAATCTGTATTACCTGGAGGCACTTGCAAGCCACAGAAACGTTATCTCAACCCCCATCCTACTATTTCCTTAAAAATCTTATCTGGTATCACCCGTCTCAATATTACCACCCACGTTGTGAGTCAGTTTTTCATTACAGCTCATTTAGTCAACTGTAAATATCCAAATAGGCTTGTCGGAACTACCACCATCTCCGGATTTCTTATCAAGGTGCCATTAGCATCCGACGATATTAACGCAGATGAAGCATTGTATGACAGAGTACTCTACTTCAACTTTGACGATCTTGGTATTTTAGGCAGCGGTGTTTACGATTTGAGGTTTGACCTTTACAAATTTGAAGGATTCGGTGACAATCTGGTAACCAAAGTCGGTGAATTATTTTGTCACGAAGTTCGCATTTACAAAGCCAGCAAGTTTTACTCTCAGTCAGTTCAACAGGAAGCAAACGCCGCCTTGAAGAAAGAGTTCAATAGAGTGAAAAACAATCATATCATCTCATTCTTGAGAAGGCTGAAGGTAATCAAAGATTCCCAATATACCTATAAACTGGGTGGAAAATCAAGCGGCAGCGAGTTTACTATTACTGAAGAAGACCATAACTACGCTCATATTGAAATCCCTTCGTCCGGAAATGTTCCTGCTGGCAGTATGGACTCAAGCGATGTATGCGAGTCCAATTCCGTCATCAATTTTGAAGAGATGTACTCATCTCTTGCCTCAAACAACATCCATGATAGACACATTGACAATACATTCTATCTTTCATCATCATTGGCAGCCGACGCGTCATCTTTCCCGTGGTATCAGATTGCTGATAATAATGTTCAATTTCGTGGTGATCGAGATGTCGGGACAACCTTATTTTCGCGTGCGAGACCACCACCGGAATTTACATTCGAAACAAAGGCGTTCCCAAGCTTTGAAGCTGCTCCGAACAGTGGCACCCTGAATTTGACTAGTAAGGATAGCGAGATGTTCGAACATGAAGGGTCGTCGCTTAACGAGAACATGACAGACGCTCTGGAGCGCTGTGGAGAAGGGTATCACAAACGAGAACTGTTTGAAATGGAGTTCGATCCAATAAAAGTACATGGCGAGTTTCGCCAAAGAATTGTCAACAATTCGAACTTCGGAACCTTCTGGGGAAACATACCCAATACTTCATCTAACAGCAATGCTCACTACAACTGCAACAACATGATGCTTAGCAGCAATTTCAGCTCCCCGATTAATGGTAATAATGACTTAATAGCTCATGTGTATGGTGCATCAGGAGTTCAACCCTCAAATATGCCAACATCTGTAGGCTATATGTGCAACGATAATTACTCAGGTATTGATACAGGCAACTCTAGCAACTACAGTGAACTAATTGATGCAGACAGACTTGTTGATGATGTCAGCAAAGAAGTCTACCAAGCTATCACGGTTGAATGGGCCCAAATTCAGGAACTCGAAAATAAAGACATCTTGAAGGACACATTCTACAGGAACGATAACTCCCCCTTCGGACCTAATTGAGAATTTGTCTTTGGAAAACAGAAAAGAGGTTCACGGATACGTACATTCAATTTCTCACTTTATAGGCTTCACCCAATCCTTACTAGTCATCGCCGTCAGAGAACAATTTAGAAATTAGTCACAAAGAGAGAAAAAAAAGCTATAGCTTAGGAAAAGCAACAGAAAAAGAAAAGTGTACTAGATAGGTGATTAGAACATTACATTGCACTTTCTATTATATATTATATAGAAACTAATCGTTTCATTTCTTCAATCTATTAGTTTGCCTTATTTGTGTGTTGTATAAAGAAGGAAAAAAAGCTCTTGATTATCGCACGTACGTTGACCTCGCAACATTGCAATAATTTACGAACAAGCACGTTATGTTTGAGACGAATGTTTTTACTTTCCTTTTCCATTTTGAGCTATTTTGCATTCTGAAGCTGCCGTTACAACGCGTATACGCGCCTATAGCGTATTTAGTTTCTTTGCCGGTAGTACGAATATATTTACCATTTATGTGTAATAATGTCTCAATTAAATATTTCAAAAAACTCAATTGTGTCGCGGATCAGCGAGTTTGTTGCGGGTTCTAACGAAGAATAATAACCAACAATATACATACCATATATATATGTAGGGGCACAAAAACAAAATTTCATTTTTTCGGAATTACATTAATGGACCTTGGTCCCATACTGAAATTTCTCGTAATGGACTTTCTGGTAATACAATTCGATTGACTGATGTATCTGATTATCAAACTCGAGTATATCATCTAAATAAAATACA
>JAKTZD010000124.1:0-30241 GCA_030564765.1 Saccharomycopsis sp. NRRL Y-5750
GCGCGGATTCCGGCACCCCCTTCTCGCAGGCGGCAGCCCCAGAGAGGACGCCCCCGGAGTGCACCCGCGCCGCGTTCAACAAGTACACGTTGATCGCCGCAGAGACCGCAAACAAAAACAACAACACCTTGCTGACAAACCGGTCGCGGATCCCCGAGGACACAATCTCCAACACCCGCACAACCGCGTCCTCCGCCTGGAACAACCCGTTCTTCGGCAAAAACACCTTGGGCTCGAGGAAGGTCACAACCGTGCCCGCGGTGCGGTTGACCGGCAAGTTCTTGGCCACGCTCCGCGGCAACCCGCCGGCAGGGTCGCCGGGCACCGCAGACCCGTCAAGCACCCAGTTGTTGCCCAAGGCCCACACCTGGAACGCGAAAAAGCCCACAATGCTCGCGATTTTGATCGCCGAGACGGTGTAGGCGTCCGCCTCCGAGTACGCGCGGCCGGATCCGGCGCCGGAGGGCAACGGGTACACCAGGGCGCTCACCGCGGAGGCCTCGGGCACCCCGTCCTCCTCGAGCGCCGCCTTGAGGAGCGCCAGGCGGCTGATCATGTTGACCTCGAACTTGAGGGCGAGGATCGCCGCATAGTAGCTGTACGTCAACACAATGTCGTAGCACATGGTCAAGGAGAACAAGAGGCAGAAGTTCTTGAGCCCCTCGACGTTGGGCGCGTAGAGCGCGCACAGGACAAACGCAAAGGCGCAGAGAAGCTCGTCGCGCACGTGGTTGGCCGCGTCGCCCTGCAACTCGCGGAACACAACCGCGTCGAAGCCGGACCGGCCCTTCTCGGCAACCGCGGCGTTGAGGAGCATTCCGGAGATCTTCACAATGCGCGCGAAGCCCACGGTGGACACCAAGAACGGAATGCCCTCCGAGAGGTTCAAAAGCGGCACCGACACCCCAAAGGACCGCACCGTGGCAAACGCAAACAAAAAGGCAAAGCTCAGCGAGGTCACCGCGGCAAACCCGAGCCAGAAACGCGACCCGGTCTGCTGGCGCATGTCGTAGAAGAGCTTGCAGAACGTGTAGGCCATCCCCACGTACGCACAGGCGACAATCGCAATGTCAAACGTCTCTGCGCCGCTCACAATCGACCGCACCGTCGCGAGGCCCGCCCGGAGGTACTCCTGGTACCGGCTGAGGCGGTACTGGTGCGAGAGCTTCCAGGGCGTCCCGTCCGGCGCCTGGACCACCCCGAGGGCGCCAATGTCCAGCGCGGCGTGCGAAAACTCAGAGACAAGGAACTTTTCCGCGGCGTCCGCCCCGTGGAAGGTGTTGTTGATGCGCGGAAGCGGGTGGTGTGCGGCCCGCTTGAACAACAACGGGGTCACCGCAAGATGCACCGCCCCGGGGAACGCCCCGGGGTCCTCCACGGGCTCCCAGGCGGCGGCGCCAGGCGCATGGTAGTACAGGGCGGCGGCGGCGCTTGGGGGCTGGAGCTTCAAGAAGTCGTCGACAACCGACAAGTAGGCCACCGCGGCAAGCAATGCTGTGATGACAATCACATGGATGGGTCTCCGGGCAGAGGCGCGCGCAAGCGCCGCAAGCACCCGGGACGCAGACTTGCTCAAGCTGAGCATGGTAGGGAAGGCTGGGGAAAGACTGCTGGCAAAGGCTACAGGAGCAACGGCTGGCGGAATAGGAACTTTTACACGCAACCCAGGACTCAGTGGCTCGAAATTGTCGGGAGCACGCTGGAGATGTGGATATCACTGCCTGAAATCCAGATGTGATCTGTCGAAAGGACACACCTGCTCTGGGGCAGGCTCTCAAATTTTCATTCCCACAACTTCGCACCCGAAAAATAAAAATTTTCGAGGGATTGTCGTACGAACCTCCACGCCAGGCTTATACGAGGGGCGAAAAACGGGAAAACTTTTGTGGGTTTGGGGTTGGATCGGCGGGTGACGTGGGCGGACGTGGGTGTATGTGGGAATGGCGTGGGTTGTGCGCGCCCGCGTGGGCAAAAGGGTTGCTGCGCGAGGATGCTGACGATATCACCGACGGCTGGCAGAGTCAAAAGGGCGGGTATTTGCCTCAGGGGATGCAGTGTTGAGCGAAAGCCGCAGGACAATGTGTGGAGCTGTAGGCTAGGCGGCGGCATAACGGGTCTCTCTGTTCGGAGCTACATAGGCGATTGTCTTGCTGCCGACGGCGATGGGACAATACTGGCGACTCAAGCATGTACCTTGCGGTGTCTGGCTGTGAAAATGTCAAACCTTGTTCAGCTATTGTTACCATAGCGCAGAGGCAGCTTCCACCCGCTTTAAGACATCAGCCCAACACTTTCACATGCAAAAATACGAGTCGGATAGCCAGGTCATTGGATAAACTGCCTAATGACACACGACAATGACATTTTCATATCCCCCCACGGGTTATTTTCCTGCGCGTCTCTGTCGCGTAATTTTAGAACAACAACCTAAAGTTGGCCGATATTTTGGATAAAATCCCGATCAACAAAAGAAACGTTTCCCCTGCTTAGCCGGCATGTACACCCCCTAAATCCAAAAGAAACGCGCACCTTGCCACTTACCATATGCGCGGCCCCACACTCCCATACGGTCTGGAGCCACTATTGATTACATCATTTAATACAAAGCAGTCAAAAGTCTCAGTAATCATAATTCGTAACGATAGCGAACAAAAAGAAAAACACAATCCTAGACAAACATTAACCATATTCTTTAAAAAGCAATCAAATAATTCTACCATTGACAATCCAGCAAACAGCTATCGTAATCAGAGCACATCCGTATACATTTCTCGACTCAGAAAAGCGTGATGGAACATATCGCGTCAGAATCAGACAAGACCTCCCATATGCATCTTCTGTACCCGTAGAGCTTGCACTGCCCCCACTTAAAGTCCGCTGTATCAACTCTTTCGTCCACGGACGTTGCAGTGACCTCCCCGCGTTCATTTGCATGGGCAATTGTCTTTTCTGCCAAGTCAATCATACTGCTCTCGTTGTCATCGTCATCATCAACACCAAACGACGTGAGAAAGCCCTTTCTGTCAACCAACACAAAACGCGACGAGTCAAACAAGTGCGCGGGCTTTTCTGCCCCGTGGGCTGTGCGTTGTATGTGTGGCTGCTCGAAAAGCTCGGTTGTTTTGAAGTTGTATTCGTTGAGCTCCAGGAAATACATTTCCGACGAGGCCAAATTGTACCGCGAATTGGAGTCGGTCCAGTCCCAATCAGTTTCCTCTTTTGCAAGAGCATTTTCTGGGGTCCCGGCCAAAGGGAAGTTAGGAGCAAATATCGTAGAGCGGTCGTCGTTAGCAGCAAGCAGTTCTGTAGGCTCTGGCAGGGCAGTACGTGCGTATCCATTAGCAAGGTCTTCCGCCTGCAACTGGTTGCCGTAGCCTTTCATTATCCAGTTGATCTTGTTGTATTTGTTGAAAAACAACGAGTTTGGAAGGTTGTTGTAGATAATGACCTTCTTGACTATTGATCCGTACTGATTGTTTGTGGTGTACAAGAGATCAAACCCGTAGCGAAAATAGTTGTGGAACACCCCGCCTGTGTCGCTGTTTTCGTTTGAAGTCTCCGCCGCAGCTGCTGCAGATCTGTAGCCATCGCCATTGGCAGGACGAGACTTGCTGTAGATCTTGAACCTTGAGTCGGTTTTGGCATATGTAGAGTCAGGATGTCCCAAGAAATGAAGCACGTCCTGCTGTTTGGTTTCGCTGATTTTGATGGTAAAGCTCAGAAGGCTCCGATGGTGGTAAGAAAAGTTCAATTTGATCTCGCCCATCAAAAGATTGATGTCGATTCGCGAGATCACAACAAGATTCTTTCGCGAGCGTTCCTCAATGAGAAACTTCTGCTTTTTTAAGTCAAGCGATCTCTGGAGCAGCTCTTGTACATCGATCCGCTTCCCCAGCCCATCAATATGCATCTGGCCAAACAACGCAGGCAACACAGACTCCCACGAACACGATGCGGGGTTGATGGCTGGGTCGAATATCACGAAAGACGTGCATTTGTACGAGGACGAAGACAAGGCTAGGATTAACTGCTCCTGCTGGTTGGAAGAGAGCTGTGAGTCGTCCTTTGGCACCGCGTATTTGGACACCAAGGCTTCGGGCAACGAGAAAGAGAAGGCGATTCCGGGATAACTTAGAATATACTTCTGGTTTTTGGGATATAATTTCCCCGGCAACGTGGGGCCAAAACACTTGTTGTAGATGTTTTTGAATACCGGATTGCGGCCGCTCTTGTTCAAGGTGAAGGTACTTTGATCAGTGTCGTAGCAGAAGTGGATCAATGAAAACTCAATGATCTCAATAAGGACCAATCTTTGGGTCAAGGCATCAAAGATCAACCGGATCCCCAAGTTCTTGAGGTATATGATTATGGGGGTCTCCAATGACTGGGTCTTGGAGTAAATGATCTTGACGAACTTGTAGGTGCTGTCGGTCCTCTTTAGATGGTTGACAATCCGAAACAACGAGGATCCCAACTCTATTCAGGCACAGCCCGTTAGTAAACGCGATTGCTCTCAGACAAATCACTGCCAGGGTGCATATACTCACTTAGTGCTCCTACTCCTGAGCCTGGATGGATGGTAACATTGGACAATGGGAAGGCAGTCATAACAACTGTCAGGGAAACACAAAACGAGACAAAAAAAACCAACACTGGTGGAAATCAACGGGGTTGCGATTGATCGATTTCCTTGACGCTTGTCGCAATCAGGCAAATCAGTTTTTCGCTTTAATAATAACAAATATTCTTTCCTTCTGCCTGATAACCGAAATGTAGAACAGAGTAAAATAGATGAAGCTATGCCTTAAAGCAAAAGCAACAAGAATGGGAACTGCTTTTTCCCCTTTTTTTTTTTTTTCGTTGCACTAATCTCTCTAATCGGCAGCTATCCAAGTGTTTCCATCGTTAGGGGCGAAACATAGATGGGTTACACGTGCACGGATTTTTGATTCTTGATTTTTTGCCGAACAATCAGTTTTGACGTCGTATTTGAGAAATCAAAAAGCAATGATGTAATCGCAAAATCCTGATGACCTGACTGAGCGAGCTGCATTGGTACTAATTATTGATACCGACATTCTGGGCTCAAAGCGAATTATAATGATAAGAGATCGACATTTGATAATTGAACAGGTAGGTTGTTGTCACAGCATCAGGTACTGAGATTTAACACAATAGTAGTAATTTGTACAACGGGGAGTGGGCTTTAAGTCTAGTTCTGATAAATAAAAGTCGTATTAATGCCGCCGGCTAAATCCAGTATATCGACGCACTCCCGCGCACCCCCTAAATAAATCGGCAGTGATCGCGTAGATTGGAACACTTGTCTCATTACAGCATTGAAGAAAGCTGTAAGTCACTACTAGTCATGACTCATTCAGTGCACGTAATACTCACTGCATTTGAATACTGGTAGGGCATTTGTAAGGCGCTATGACTTCGCTACCTATGGTGAAGATGGGGCCGATGTGAAAGGTTTTAAAGTTTAAATTTTTATTTTTTTTTAACCCTAGAGTACCTAAGTTGCGGCCAGCATTATGCAATTTTACTATGCGGGAAGATTCACGTCTTTTTATGCTTAGAGATGCATCATTAATTTTTATATGCTTACAAAATATAGGTTATTGTGATTTTGTTGGCCCTTCTTCGCTTTGATCAAAAAACCAGAAGGTCGACTGCTTTATATCTTGTTGCCTATAAAAAGGGCCCTGTTTTCCCATTTTTTTGACTGACAATTCTCTCTCTTCCTTAAAATTCTCTTCTATTTATACCAATAAAAGCTGATTACCAAACAATCTAACAATCAACTAGCTGCTGCTCTACTCTCTCAATTGAACTTGCCTCATCACAACTACTACTCTTAGAAGATATTAACAACAATGCCTTTACAACATGAGAATCCAGGCCCTTTTGTTTTTGTTTCTTTTGAGAACTTCTCCTCGACAATGAACAAGAAACAAATGAGAATTCCGCTAATTTACCTCAAAAGTATTAGCAACTTCCTCGCTATCTTGCAAAAAAACTATCCTGATCTCAAACTTTATAAACATGGTAGAGGACTTGAAATTGTCGATGCCTATATCGAGAAGGGATTGACGGCAGAAACCTGGAAAATGTGCGTCAGACCTAACATGAGAATCATCGTTAGAAAACGTGAACATCATAGAAAGTACGCTCTTCTTTCTCCAACCTCTGCAGCCCTAAACTGCAACTTTGGATCAACCAATCAATTCAACAACCGGAACCTTGATGGAAGGGGTGCTGGGATCAGTCATTTTAGAGCTGGGATGAATGGCCATATCTTGAATGGTGCAGCCGAGCACGTGCGGATGCCTGGACAGCACTTCGGAGGGATTCCTGGACAGCACTTCGGAGGGATGCCTAGACAGATGTTCAGAGATATCCCTGAACAGCACTTCGGAGGGATTCCTGGACAGCACTTCGGAGGGATGCCTAGACAGATGTTCAGAGATGTGTTTTGACTGCACTTCAGATTCGCCACCCGTTTTTTACGGGTCCGTCCGCTTTGCTTTACAGTCTAGGTTTTTGACACACATCGCAGATCGAACTTCAAACTCAAACTTTTTTTTGGATCACCTATTTTTACCATTTTCATCTATTATTTATTTTCAATTATTCTTCTATTTTATTTGTGTATCATACTTTGTTATCTACAAAGTTTATCTACTCAGAGCAGGTTATTCCTTTCCACCCATTTTTTTTACCAAATGGGAAGTTCTTTTTTTTCAATTTTGTTTTATTATTATTCTTAGTTATGCAGACATTGATGTTATTATGGCTGTTGACATTTTAAGTGTAGTTATTTGTGGTCTGTATTTGATTCATCTCCGTGCTTCATGCCATCCATTACTCATTTTTTTGATGTATCGTTTTGCTAGTGTATGTGTATTGTTGTGAATCACTAATAGCATTTTACCACTATATAGTTTTTGACAAGTTTGTGTACCAAAACGTTCTCCAGTCACCAATGGAGTATCAATATTCTTCGCCCTTATGACATATTTCGCTTTCGTTTTAGCAGCTCAGTTACCTCTAATTATATTTTGACTGGGATAAATTCACAACGTCGGCTTACAGCAATAGACTACGGAGCTTAATATGCGTTATTGATGCTCTGTTATTGGAGTGAGGAGGAAACGCTACAAGAAGTTAAAAAATTTTCCTGAAGTTTGATTGAAACAAGAAAAGAGAGAGATGAAGGAGAAGAGAACTATAGTAAGAAAGATACTAAGAACAAAGATACAATTACTAATATCACAATCGTCATCATTATCGTCATCACAGCAGCCCAGGATTTGGACGCAAAATCTAGTCATTCATTATCATGTTACTATCACTTATTTTAGCCTTTGTTTATCTAAAATATTCTTCTTATCTTTATCTCTGATTTTTGTCTTTTATCTTCTATCCTTACCGTATGTCTTGGCCAAATTTTGAATGAGTTCTACGACTTTTGAAAACCCACCTCTTTCTCTGCTTTATCTGAGTTCTATTCATCTGGGTCATCACTTTTCGTGCAGAGTCATGTTATACAATTAAGTGCCACTGCGTAACTGTCTTAGATTCCGATGGTAAATAACTGTGGTTGGTAAAAATGTGGGCATGTGGGGCGCAAACATATATACGAGACCAAATTAGCCGAAAACGTTACATAACTAAGTGCCTCCGGGACACAGCGGCGTTTTCTGGCCTTTCTTACCATCAAGCTTCACTTTGCCGCTCTTCTCACTCCATCAGTAAGTTGAGTACTTCTGCACAACACGTCATGTTTTCACATGCTATTCTTATTACAAGACGTATATTCTCGTTGAACATGGAGGTACACTTTTTTATTCCTTGCCACATACTACTTATACCTCTGAGCCTGCCCAACTTTCGCAAACTTATTCTCTTGTTCTCGTTAATATATCATTTTCTCATTCCTGAAGACTTGAATCACTTGCTTTTAAAGATTAAAAACTATTCTCTATGGAAGCAACAAATATTGAGCTTTCAAACACTTAGAGCCAAAAACTAGCCAACATGTCTTATGCACACAACCACGGTGAGAGCTGCGTCTTTGTCGCATTTGAAAACTTTTCAGGTGATTTGAATAGACGAACGTTATACATTCCTATCGTTAGGATCGCTACCATTGACCATTTTTTAGCCTATTTGCGAAATGTATTCCCTCGATACGCTCGCCTCTTTGACCTCTATCATTGTGAGATCGTTGATATTCGTTTGAGGATTGCCTTGAGACACGCTACTTATTACCAGTTTGTGACACCCAACTCCCAACTCACTGTCAGAAAGATTGGTATACTCGGTAGAAGATACCCAACTGTAACTCGCGTTATTATGGACCTTGCTAGAAGCCCTTCATACTATGATTCTTGCTTCTTATAACTGAATTTTAGACCGATTGAGCCAGCAGCCATCAGCAGTCTCAAGCCAAATATTACTCTTCATTGACAGGGAAGTGACCGCTGTCTTACGAGCTATCTTATGGGATAATCATCTGAACATTATCTCTGATGATATTTGAGTTTTCCCACTTACGTTTTTGACGGCTGTTTTATTATATGCCAGTACCAACTCAAAATTTTTTGCAAGTATTGCATATCATTTTCTATTATCTCTTAGCCTTTTTTTTTTGGCTCAGTTTGAGCTGCACGTATTTTCTATTTTCAACTCTTTCTTTTACACTGAATATCTTCATTCCAAAATAATATGTTTTCAATTACCAGAATGATGTCCAAATTCTTATCCGTACAAAAACTACAATAAAAACAGTTGTGATTATGCTAGTGATGTGTGAGCACCTCATGTAAAGACTCGTCCTGTCTGAAGTGTAGCAGAATCTGTGAAAGTCAAATGAATTGGTGGTAGGTAGTTTATAGTCGAGTATTCTCTTCTACTGTACAGGCTAGAGTAATGGTGTTTAATCCAGCTTTTCAAAATCAACGGCGTTTGACCTTGGCCTGATTCGCTCTATTTCTCACGAAAAAAAACCATTCTTCGCTTCTGAACGTCATTGTAAAAATATATCTGAAATATGCAAGCATATAGAAAGGGAGGGTGGACTTGGTAGCTCAACTTCTACGGCATCCATTTGTAGTATAAACATTCAGTCGTACTTAATTTGGACCAACTACTGCTCTGCTTACCGTACGTATCACCGAAAAATCATACGAGATGAAATCGTGCAAGGGTCACTAACATCACACAGGTTCATAATCTCTCTTATCAACGAGATGCGATGAGCAAAGAGAGAAACAGAATTCACTTGGCTGTGTATTTCTTTTTTAAATTGACAAAAGAAATCAAGATAGCATAGCAAGCTTACTCCTCTCATCCCCCACTTGATCACTCGCTTATCAAGCCAAGCGTGACCTTGCAAATTCAATTTTTCTCTAATGCATACCATGGTGCACCGCGCTTTTCTTTTTATATTGCGTAAGTAACGTTAACCTTTTCATTATCTCGATCTTCCCACCACAACACCCTTATACTATCAAAGCGATACATCAAACTAAGTGGAGGCACAATTGACACCTTACTTACTGAGCGTAAACTTTCACCCACAAAGGTCTTGAAAGCCCCGAAACCTGTCCTCAGCTCGTTGATCCAAGCAGTTAGCGGTCAAAGCTTGGGCCTGGCGGCACTCAAGCGGATGGTTAAAGCCACAGACATTGAATGCCCAAAACGCAATGACGGCGAGCCACTCCCGGACCACGTTTTTACGTGTGATGAATGGCGCGAAGAACTAAGACATTTTGGTCTCAATAGAGACGTTTTTGAGAGATTCCACAAAGACCATGAACAACTCTACAAAAAGTCGTCAAATACTTATACAGAATCTACGGACTTCAAAATGCCACAATTGCGGACTAAATTCCGTTGAACCCTCTTTTGACTTTTTCTTATATGTACTAACCCCTCCTCACCGCTCCTGCTAATGCTGAAGTGTAGCCAACTATACGGTATAATACATCTCTAGATACTCGGTGCCCTCGATGAAAATCGATCGTGGAACCCTCGTTCCGATAATGTCGAACATCAACACTACTCATGGGGAGCAGATATACTCGCGATATTCTTCAAGGCGAGGTTTTTATGCCGTGCAGCTTTTCCTTCCTTGATACTTATATATATCGTCACAGACGCGTAATAAACTCTATACAGTAGTTCAGAATGCTAAAATGAAATGCATGATGTTTGAGTATCTATCTATCTATCTGTATGAGCGAGACACATTAATATATTCGTCATTTCTGGAGGTATGGTGCGCATTTTTTGCGAAAAAATGGGTGGTTCGCAAAAACAAAAAGAAAAGTAAGAGTGCTGATTCCCGTTACAGGCCGGTAGACCGGTTTGATTGCTACAGAACCTCACAAATGTATCAGTGAGAAGATATAGAGCAATGACGTTTGACAAGTTTGGGCCAAAACCAGCCAGTATTTGTTATAGAACATGTACAAAAAGTAAAGACGAAAAAGAAAGCGAAATAACCGAAGAAAAACGTAAAAAGATAGAACAAGATCATCTCAGATCGGCAGCACAAGTCTAGATAACATACTCTAGAATGCGCTGTCTGTATTTTGGCCATCCTTTAAGGGAGTCCAAATGTTCGTTGATTACGCGATCTTCTTCGGTTTCGATGTACCGATCGGTTTCAAAATCCATATCCTCGGCTCGCACCCAGCTGTCTCGGGTGAAAACAAACCAGACAAAATAGAAAAATGGGAAAATTATCAACTCAATGTAGTAACTGAAGAAGTCCGAGGTGTTCCAAGGCGCGAACGAAGACCATCCTTGAACTAAAATGATAACAACCACAAATACAACACAAAAGTAATTTCCGTATGGATAAGTCCAATTTTTGAACGTCAAGTAGTGCAATTTGCCCTGTTTTTCCAATCCTCTGCGGAATCTAATCGACGTAACACCAATACAAAACCAAGCTAATTGGTTAGACACCCCAACTAAATTCTGCAACCACGACCAAAGCGTTCCTGCGCCAATGAATGAAGATCCAAAGCAGAGTCCTCCGCAAAACCACGTCACAATGACCCCCACATATGGCGTCTTGTAGCGGTTTCTAAAGGTGAAGATTTTGGGCAAGTATCCCTCGGTTCCTAAAGTATATGCCAATCTACTCCCTGCAAACAAAGCATGGTTGCTGGCAGATATCACTGATGTAAGAATAACTGCGTTCATGAAAGAAGCACCAGCCTTAGCTCCAACCATCCGGAAGACGATGGTAAACGGCGACGTTATAACCGATTTTGTGGCCAATTTAGGATAGTTGTATGGAACATTACAGCCTATGAAGAAAACAGTAAAGATGTAGAAGATAAGAATCCTCCAAAACACGCTTTTGATGACTTTTGGGGTATTTCTGATTGGGTTCTTAGCTTCCCCTGCAGTTAAAGTCAATGACTCAGTGCCACCATACGCGAATGATGCAGTAACGAAAATCTTAGCAAACCCCCTGAATCCATCGACCACTGGAGCGTCGCCAATGGACCAATTTTTGAATCCAATATACTCATGCATATTGTTGTGGCCTGCATTCACAACAATGCTTACTATGAAGAATATCACAATGGTGACAACTTTCAATAAAGCAAGCCAATACTCGGTCTCACCGTAAAACCTAACATGAAAAACGTTGAGCCCCAATAGTACGAACCACACAATGAGAGCAACCACCCAGTAGTGGAAATCAGTCCAATAACTGAGCACAAGTCCTAATGCTGTTAAATCTGAAGCAACTGAAACAGCGTCGTTGAACCAATAGTTAACCAATAACGTGAATCCCAAAGATTCTGAGCCGAATCTTTTCGCGAACGTGCAAAACGACCCAGCGACCGGAAACAACGTGCTCATCTCACCTAATGATAAGAGGGTGATGTACACCACAAGCCCGATCAACGAGTACGCAATTAACAACGATAAAGGACCACCTTGAGCCAAAGATTTACCGGTCCCCAAAAATAAACCGGATCCAATGGTACCCGCAATTGCTATCATATTGATCTGTCTTGGGGTCAAAGAGCGGTTCAACTTGTTGATTGTCTCATGTTCCCTGTCTATAACAATGCTTTTGTTTGATTCACCCAATTCGTCATTTGCTGTTTTTATTTCTGAAAGAGCCTGCGTCGGCTTCTTGTTCCTTTCAAGATCAAGGTCAAGATCATCAGTAGATCCATAATGTATCGAGCTCATTTTGGTCTCTTCTGTAATGTATCTGTTACGGCACAATATCCAAAACAGTCTTTTTCTATCTGCCAGTGATAAGCTGCTTTCTCGAGAACGATGGATATTTGAATTCTTTTATAGGGTATTCAGGGAAGTTGGAATGACGGCGAGCCGTAGAACTCTTTGTGAAACTGGAGGTGAACTAAGCTGCCATCTGAAGGAAAAAAATTTTACGAAGGTAATCTGACATTCGATTATAATGGACGGAGATGACGAATAGCTGTGTCAATCACACCTCTTGAAGTTAATTTCTATACGCTTAAGTGTATACTGTGAGTAGCGAGACACAGAAAGCAGCATTAGACACATAAAAGCAGAAGATTTTTTGCTGAAAACTAGAAGTAAGCTTTCGATGCCTTACAGTTGCATTAGTAACAAGCTCAGCCGTTCATTTTAAGTATGGTCATTTAATTATGATTATGTGATGTTGCGTATTTTCACCATCTCACGTGAATTTGAGCATCGTCTTGAATTCAAGCCAAGAGGAAAAAAAATTTTCCTCGGACTCAGATCGATTATTCCATGTTTTGAAGCCATATATGCCTAACTGGTTCCCCCGTGCTTGACTCTAGAACGAAACTATAAAATAACATTAACTATGGCAACCCTAGCCCATATGATTTGAAGCTATAGGCCAGTCCTGGCTGTGTGACAGCCATCAATAGCTATTAGTCCCATAAGCAGTCAGCACAGATATTGATAGTATTTTATCTTCCACACAATTGTAAAGCTTAATCCAAAAAACGAAACCGAAGAGTCCATGGGGATATAATCTTTTATTTGAAGATATTTAGCGAAACAAATCTAGCTGGTAACCTTCTTGCCCGTGTTCTGATTCAAATGTCTCTCTGGAGTGCACTATAATACTGAAAGTTTTCCGAGAACTGAACCAGGAGGAACGTTCAGGGCGTACTGTGAACTGATATCGTTACCATCAGTGACGGTCTGAGGAGTTCCTGTGAGCCTAACTATGAGTTTCTGTCTCTGCTAACGTAAAATATGAGTGTAGAAAGTCTCATTGTGCTAGGAGCGAACTTATGAGAGGATCCTAGGTGCATCAACCCATCATTTTGACTCGAAGTGCAACTTTCTGACAGTGGATTTGATATCGGAAAATTAGCGTCTTCTGGTATTGTTAAAGTCTACAAATAATGCTCGTTTACATGTATTGGTGAAAAACGGGACATAATCGCAATGCCCTGAAAAGATCAAACCCCTCTTTAGTGAGCTGAAATGCATCATTAGTTAACATGAGATGCTTATTACACTGTATCGAGGTCACTAGTAAGTTGTGCCAATAGCACTAATTGCTCATAAGCGAAGGTGAAAGGACAACCGCAAGTGTCTCACAAGTATACTTCAAGAAGTATACTTGAAAGCAAACAGGAAACATGGGATATGCTGTATACACGGTTTATCAGGGTGAAAATCGTGTTTTAAATTTGTTACAGATAGGAGGTAGAAGCATATGCTCAGTGAATATCTTCCTCCACAAAGTTCAGTTGTGTCACGTGCCTGTGTCACGGGTACGGATGTTGCGTTTTCATTTTCTAGAGCTATTTCTTGCGGGCGGTGCGATCTAATACATTTAAAAATGCGGAGAACCATCATATATTTAGCTAGGAAGAGTAACGCTACACGTGCATTCAACAACGGTTTAATCAGCTAAAGATGGACAGGTTGGGACCTCGGGGCCGTGCATTACTTGCAAAATTCAATAGAAACGAACGAAACCTGTTGCGGTTCAGTAATGAAGACCAGAATGAGCAAGTACAGCTATTGATCTCAATTCTCAAAAGCCCATCATCACAAATTGGATCTACGACCAAGATAACCCGGGTCCGATTACTTTCAAATGTGATTTACTACATGCCACGAATAAAAGAGGAGAAAATTGTGTACCAGTTGTTCTTGCAGTTGATGGAATCTCCTGTATTTTTCGGTATAGAAGACTTCAATTATCAGGATGTCATAAAGATAACAGACGCAATATATACGTTTCTCGATAAAAAGATTCGTATATCTGCTCCTACCGTTTCTTTGACAACTTTTTACAACCAGCTCTATGCAGTGGTCACAATTTTGGGATTGAGCACCGATGTTCAGGCTGGTAATAACCATGATGTTTACTTAAACAAATTGAAACAAAACTTGATCATTGCGGGTATATTTTCGGCAAAGGAAACACAAGAAACATTCTCTAACCGAGAAAGTGGACTATTTTTTGGTGAGCTATACCATAGATTGCTCCAAATCTTCATTATCAACTATAATCAAATAATGGCGCTTTCACCAGATCCTCGTTTTGCCATTGTGACCCCAAGTGATAAGAAGTACATTTTTGAACTTAAAACATTGAACTTATTAGCGTTGGCTTCTGTGTTTGGCCATCTAGATTCTGAAAAGACTTTACTGCGACTATGCCCATCGGCAACCTTTATCCTTGAACTACTTTTTCACTCCTCAGAAGGATTTCCTATGACGGTTCCTCTCGCCGACTATAATATTCAAACACCTGTTCGCCAACTTTTTGGTAAAATCTCGAAGATATTGGCCAATGATATCTCCAATTTGGGCAGAAACAGAAAGTTTGAGCAGATTGATCTGCTTACTTGTGAACTACTCAAGGTAAGTGAGTTTTTTAATCATTATTCCCTGGGACCAGCTGTACGTCTGAAAAATATGGACTGGTTGAAGCTGTTGTTATTTTTCAATGTTATTGTTCTTCAAAGTGTTGCGGATTTAGCCGTAGCAGCTGAGAAAGGCTACTTGGCAGTTATCAAGGAAACTTTCCCGCTCTCTTCTCTATTTGGAACATGTACTGAGAATTCTAATTTGTCATCGACATTCATTCAATCAGGAGTCAATATCATGAAAATCTTATTTCATTATCATTTTGTTGTCACAGAAATAGGAACTGGTGGATTCACAGCCTACAAATATTTATACACAGTTACGTGTGACATACTTCTCAACTCAGGTGTATCTCTGAAAACTGTTAACGGGTCTTACGTGGTTACTACCAGATTGAGTGATTTTTTCATTAGCGCAACGGTCTTAAAATGTGACATCAATGATAACTTTGAACGGTCGAAAATCTTGTTTCTATTGAACTTCTGGGAATTTGTCATGATCCATACTTGTGAGGATAGGTACTTCCGGGAAGTAATAACACCTGTGATCGATATGTATATTGACAAACCCTACCTCACAATGGATTTTAGTAACTCAAATCAGCAATTGTCGCAGCGGGTCTCCCAAAGATCAATTTTGGAAGCGGCTCATTCTGTTAAATTGGCAAGTTTCCAATTAGAGAAGTTTGCTACCTTCTACTGCGAAAAACGGCCGCTAATGATAATGGAATACTTGACGTGTCTCATGCACCAATATCCTCTGGTTTTAAGCTCTGGGCAGCTAATTATTGGTGTCGAGGTCATTGCTCGGTGTGTGAATGAAGATGGTGTTATTGGAAGATATCATTCTACTGTTGCTATCCAAGGCAAACATAGGGGGAAATCCCTTCAGGAAATGCTACTTGATAAACTCTTTTTACGCATATGCAGAGAAGCTTCGGGTCTTCCAGTGAATGATTTGAGCCTTACAGCAATCACTGCAGTAAATGAAAACGAAAATATTTCTGGAATGCCCGGACCACAGTCAAAGACAAACCCTCCACCAAGTACTAAGGCGGCGTTAGTTCTTGCATTCATCAAAACCATCCCTTATAGCCAGCTCGAAACTCTAGAGTCTTGGCTAAACAAGCTATTCTACAAGGTTTCATATAACGCCATAGAACGAAGTTTTATGGCTGATCAGCTTTGGCTTGTCATTTGCAACTCTTTTAGTCTTTCACGAGCCGATATCGCGATTAGCTGGTGGTATAGTCAGCGGCAAAAGGCAGCTAGACTATGAGTTGTGACGTATGCGTGGGGTCTATATTATTTTTATTTTTCCCAATGTAGTACAGTGTACCTATTTTCAAGGGTTTTTTTTGTTATTGTTTGTTTCTTTAGTGATTCCATTTGGTTAGTTCAAGCCTGCTTGAACATAGTGTACCTATCGTTAGTTACTATTGTCTGAAATTCTATAGCTCTACATTCAAAAACTCTCAAATAAAATATATGTTTTCATTAACTAAGGGCCATAAAGATGTCAAGAGTAAAAAAGGTGATATTTGCATATTATTGTGATCAAATCACAATAGCATCGTTATTCATTAAAAAAGAGCTAGTGCTGCTTCCATTGTGGGAGTTGTTGACGTTCTTGCTATCAGCAGAATTGTTTTTTTTAGCAGTACCGCTAATGTTTATGTTATTACTGCAAATGTTACCCTCTAAAATCAAGTCAGTTATGTTGTACATTGCTGCTCCGTTGATATTTTCACCAATATTGCTGTTAAAGCTGTTAATGTTATTAGCGGTAATGTCGCTACTGCTATTATTCGATAAAGCCAGTGGGGTAAACAACGAGTTCAGAAGTTGCGACTGCTGTTGCAACCATAATAAGTCCATGTTCGTAGTATCATCGAAGTCCTGACTCATCAAGAAGTCATTGACCATGGAAATGCCTTGACTTGTTCCGTTACCATAGTTTCCGTGTTGCGTCTTCTTGTTGTTGCTGAGAAGATCATTGAACATGGAGTCAACACAAGGAAGCGTCTCTTCTTTGATTGGTTCAAAGAAGGGACTATTATTGCTAGACAGGTTATTCATGGCAATGAAACTATTGTTTTTAGAGGTGTTCTTATTGTAGTTTGGAGCACCAGTGCTGAAGTTACTGCTGTTAGTGTGCTCAACAGCAAAGTGAGAAGTCCAGTTATTATTAGCCTTGTCGTAGTTTGTGGCACTAGTAGTAGAGCTTAAAAAGTCGCCGAATGAACTCTCAGCAGAAGACAATATGGTAGCAGAAGAAATTGGCGACAAACAATTGTTGTAGCTCTTGCTATAGTTTTCGTAGAGGTTGATGTTAGGGTTGGCCAAAAATGCTAAGGAGTCATTGTCATCGTCCTCCTCTTCATTCAAAAATATTGGTGAGGTTACAGTGACCGATGTTCCTTCAGAAGCTGTTTGGCCTGTCATCTCAACAGAAGTCAAACCCGACTCGCTTGAAGTGGCATTCTTTCCACTACTTGGAGGAGCAGATGATGAGGCAACAGGAACGGTAGCTGTGCATTTAGACTTGACAGACGAAGTGGTAGAAGCACCATCGTAGTCATCATCGTCCTCATCGTTGGCAGAGTTCGAGATACAATAGAATAACTCGCTTGATTCATCAACCATTTGAGGAGTCGAGTTGTCAACCTGGAAACGATTTTTGATCAAATTCGAGCGGATGTCTTTGTTGAAAGACAATGTATTGAATGTATCTCCTTTTGCAGAACAACAATCCTTCAAAGGATGGTTATGATACTCATTGACTATGACAATAGACCACTTATTTGCTCTTATTGAAAAGTTTGCTCTTATTCTGAAGGGACAGCTATTTGGATCTTTTTTGAGTTTACGTTGCTTCAACTTTTGTTCAAGTTCAAACGAATCAAGCAATCCCTGCTTCTTGAGCAAAAGCTTTTGCTTTTTTGAAACTCTTTTTTGTCTAACCTTCTTGAAGGAGGAAGAATACTGATACGACTTGCATTTGAAAACAATCTTGGTATCATCAGATCTTTCTATGACGATGAGAATCCCGAGAGGAAGTAAACGGGTTTGAATCCAAGATTTGATTTGTTGACGATTATCAAAAATCGGTCTTTGGTTGTTAGGACCAAACAATAAATCAGCAGCGGTAACCATTTCGAATTGAAGTCGTCAGTGATAGATAGAAGGAAAAACTGGTGAACAAAAGATAAATAATATTGCGAAATTAGTGATATAGCAATAGGGAGTAGTAAGTGCTATGATTATTTCTAATCATTAATAAGCCTGAAGTCATATGAGTGAAAAATAGGAGTTTGCAGTAGTTTAGATAAGTCAGTTGAACATATATAGTGAGGAACACATTTCTTGAGGAAAGGTGAAAACAAGAACTTCACAAAAAACAGCTTAGGAACGAGAATATTAGGAAATTTACGCTATTTAAATAATCCATCACGAAAGATTTTTAGTTTATTGACCATCCTGATGAACGAGGAGAAAAAAATTATCTATTCGATCAGTGCAGCAGCCTGCATTTTATCACTATTTGGTTATTGCCGAGTCGGACACAATAGAAGCAGTCACAAATATGAGAAAATTATCTTTTCCATCGTCCAATCACAGGCGAGTCCCCCAAGATTCCGCAGTTTGGTCCGTAAACGGTGGGCTAGTTCTTGCATAAAATCAAAAAAGAAAAGTAAGAAAAATTTTTATCTATTCCATCAGTGCAGCAATAGTCCGAATCTTGCTTGTCCACCGTCCCTTTTGTAATTGTTTAAAGTTGGGTTTCTACAAGCAAAAGCCCTAAATTAGTAGAAAGTCATTCTTTCTGTTGAGCTTCTTGCACTAATTACGATGAAGACAACAATTTCTTGATTTTGCAAAGTTATCTAAAAGATCAGTAGATGTGGGTTTCCTTTTCTGCAGCTTTCTCATTAGACCTGCCTGTTTCAACTCGGAGTGATGATTGCTAGTAGTTTTCTGTCTATGTGTTAAGTATTTGCAGTCTAGGCACATTCTGAGCGAGGCATCGCAGGGTGGTTGTATCGAAGTGCAAGGACGGTCTTACTACGGTCTTGCCGTGGGCCAGAAACATTCGCCGAATGTAGCCGTTGCTTGCGACAGACGGATGAAAGAGCAACTATACTAGTTGCAAATGCTACGAAAAGAATAAAGTAGACAAATATAGAGTGGCCAGAACATAAGGCATCAAAAGCCAATCACTGCTAATTAAGATTTCAAGGAATACGCATTTGGCTTGGGATTATGCTAAATTCATTTTCTGCTAGCATTGCCCGCCCGGTCTCCATTCTCTGTATCCTCGGATTCCTGATGTAAAAGAGCGAATTTCCCATGGGAATTTATGTTATGTGGACAATTGCGGTACATTGACAAGTCACATACAAATGACAATCGCTACAAATGTAACGGGTATAGGTTGTGAACGTCGAACACTTCATAAACGCTTTGCATTAACTGTGCGCTTCGAGGGGCATTCCAAGACACGGCATGCTGCAATTTATACACATAGGAGAATCAGTCCAGCGAGCTGTTTACGCGAATTTTTGAAAATGGCCCGCGCACCATCCTTGTGCGTGAGCTTCCGTTAGCAGCTTTTAGATATTCGCTGCTGCTGACCCTTTCGGGACCCCTTCAATTGAAAAGGCAGGGGATAGAGAAAATGGCTACCTCGCATTATTTCGATCGCATTGATGTTCGAAAGATCATAAAAAAAATAACTCCGGATATCTGTATTGCTGGATGCTTAGTATAGAAGATAAGGCTTATAGTATATATATGATTGAAACTTTGAAACGCAAATTGCGGTCACCAACGCTGGCTTATACAGACACACACGTCATCAATTTTGCACGAGGTAGGTGCATAGTTGTTGAAATTCACGCTTCGGCAATTGTAGGCACAATGGACAAACTCATGACAGTAGTCCAATGAACATCTTACCTCACAACCGTGCCAATTTGGTGGAGGACTGGCTATTGCGTTGAAAGTCTCCGGGAGACTGCTCGTCCTCGAACGCGACCGGAAGGTATTACTTGCGGTTGTGCGGAGACGGGTATCGTTTTGATCGTCAACACCAAGGCCGCTGAGAATAGCACTGCCCATTGGTGATATAGCTTCTGTTATTTCTAAGGAACTCTCGTTACTGTTCCGAAGAAACATCGCCTGGTCATTATCATTATCATTATTGTGTGTGTCGTAGCGGTTGCTCATTATAATAAAGCCAAGTTTGTGGGCAATGTCAATGTTCCCAGATACCGCAATCTGGAAGAATATCAAAGAAAAAACAAAGAGGTACTGGCAGATCATTGTCAGTGACTTATGTTGTGGTCGGTGTTCACTGTTGGCTTGGCCAGTGATCGAGTTAAATATTTATTTCTTTTCCTGTTGACGAAAAAAGATAGCCATAAAGAGACTCTGATAATGTTCCCTCTTATCTGCGGCTTTCAATTTTTTCTCAGTTCCCAGTAGTTTTTCCTTGGCCGGTAGGATATTTTTCTGTTAACAGGGGCAAGACGTTGAGTTGAAATGAGAGAAACAACGACAGCAACAGTGTTGTGCAGAGTGTCGACGGCTGAAACCAGATGTGTCTGATATCTGGAGGAAGAAAAAAAACTTTGGCTGAAATTGTAGTTGGCGTTACCGAAATTAAAACCAGTGGTATTGAGAAAAGCAATAACGTAATTAATGTGTGGATGATCAATCAGTGAGATTTTCAAATAAGAAAACACCGTGAGGCAGTACAGTGAAATATGTGGAAGTATGTGTGTACACGATGTCAGAGGCAATAAATGGAGAAAAAAGGCAGCGGAAATGATTAAGTAAGAGGAGCCAGAATCTGAAAAAAATATGGATTACTGATGGTTTAAATATTAAAAAGAGCGTAAAAAGTAAAAATTTGAATAAAGGATTATATAGTCATTATTAATGCTGTTGTTCCTGCTACTCAATAGCGTTGTTGCGATACTATCACCACAGAGGGACAGATAGAGATGTAATAATGTCTGAATATCAAAAAAAAAAAAAAAAATTTATCGAAACCTCTCAAAAAAACTATAATTACTGAAACAACAACCCTAAAAAAAAAATTACAATATTCAGAGGTGGGTTGCAAAGTAAATAGCTTTTTTTTAGCAGGGAAAGTATGGAGTACGATGACTCGAGAAACAAACAGAAACCTTTTTTTCTTCTTTCTGAATTTGGTTGTAGCCAACTACACATCAACACAAACTCCCAGGCAGCAGCAGCTGTATGGACAAAAGGCCAAGGAGATCAAAACAATAGCTGGGAGGATCATTAATACAAAGGGATCGCCCAACACTGTATTCACAACAAAAGAAAAGGTGTCAATCAATCACTAACGTATATACTTATATACGGGGAAATTGCAGACAAAAGACTATCTTTTGCTTGTCGTTGTTTGCGCTCTCCCCCTGGCCGGCGATGTGTATTTCTATACAGTCTCTGTCTCCTGCTCTAATTTCGGGTACACGCTCAACATTGTTGTCATATAAACAGCAGGAGACAGAGAAAACAATCGCTTTTTCTTTTTTTTTTGTATTCTCAATTTTTTTAGTTTGGCCTTCTATGATTCCCGAGGCAAGCTCTAGCCCAAACGAATGTGGATATAGCTATGATAAAATTTACCAGATTCCCCTGTGGACTGTACAAAATACCACAGGAGATTAGCTTGTTGATTGAAAAAGAAACGATCCCTTTTTAACCTTCCCTGATTCACCTACTAATGAATTGCACTGTGCTGTGAATCAAGCTAAAAAGTTATTAATTACTTCAAGCACAATCATAAAAGAATTTGTGTGTGTACTGAAAATATATCGATGGACCACTCTTTTCCTCGATCTAAATCGGGAAACTGCTTTTCTCTGTCCGAAGAGAAACCAAAACAAACAAATTCGAGCTGTGGGCCATGCTGATTCTGTGGAACTCCAGTAGCAATTAGGAGGCAATTAAGTGGTAATTCAAAGGTAATTCACTTCTCCCCGCATTGGTTTACGTGATTCAATAGTTTGCACAGGCATTTCCAGCAAGGGCAATTTGTCTGATTGGTTGCCTGGGGCTAATAATTAGGTCCGACAAAATGAAAAAATTGATAAAAGTAGTAAAAGAAAATTAAAAAAATCAAAAAAAAAGGTTATTCTCTCTTTTCTACGAACCTCCAGAGCTCCCAGCAGTTAATCATTCCGTCATAGGTTTGGTTCTTTTTGGCTTCTCCATAGTGATCTCCAGCCACGACTATAGTTTTTTGTGTGTGTCTTCGGACAACTATCTTGCATTTTTCCTACTAGGGCAGCAGGCCAAACTTTATCTTTTTGTCTGTGCTTTTTACTCTTATTTTTTGACCTTGCCCACTATGATTGGCTCACACAAGTCTTTAGTGTCAATCAGCCAGCAGTACGTGATTGATCACGAGCTTCTGGACTGCTGCTGTGCATTTCCGTGGCACACTGTCACTTAATGCTCGTAATGTAGCTGGAATGGTAATTTGCAGTCTGCAACTGGTCTTTCATTGTCTTTCAATTCACTACAAGCTGAATTAATTAAACGCACACAGTCGTAACAATTACTCCATTGCATTCCTAACGTAAACCAATTTCGTCACTTACATATTTGCTCAAATATGTGAGCATTTCTCTAGCGTAATCCAAGTTCGTCCTTCACATACTTGCCCAAATTTGTGAGCATTTCCAACTTCTTCCTGTCGCTGACCGGTTTCCCGTCCACTATGAAATGCTCTCCATTCGCGACTTTGTTTAAGATCTTTGAAAGCTCGAAAGCAGTGTCATGTACCGATTTGTGTAACGCCATTTCGTCCGCCGCTTGAGCTTGGGCCTGGGCTTGTGCTTGGGCCAGCATGTGAGCCGAAAGCTGGAAAATCATGTCGCCTTGAGTTGCACCCACTTTTATTTCCGAGTTAGTGCTGTTCGGCTGCCCGCTAGCTCCCAATTGCAGGTTTTCTTGTTGCTGCTGCTGTTGGTGCTGTTGTTGACGGTTATCGTACATCAGGACAATCTCATAGTTCAGCATCATTAGCAGCATATCGTTTGGAAGAACGTTATCCTGTTCCTGAGACGCTGCTGCGACGACTGCTGCCACATCATCTTCCCTGGTTATCGCTGGTGATATTTTGCTGTTGTTGTTGACTTGTCTGTCCCCCTGTTCTTCGTTGATCCCCAAACCATCGTCTTTTCCCTGGCTGACATCACTGCTAGTGGTGATGCCTCCGCTGCCATGCCTGCTGGATACCGGAGAATACATCTGAGTGTGGTGGAAAGACGGCATTGGTTTCGGTAACGTGTGATTATGTTCGCCGTTGACAATAGATATGTTCCATTTCTTTGCCTTTTTGGAATGGTTGGCTCTGATTTTGAAGCAGCACTCGCTGTAGCGTCTTCCCAATGCCTTGTTGGACGATGTACCCTTGTTGCTGGTACGGCCGGGGGATCCTTCCATCGCACCTTCGTCGGGGGAACTGATTGAGTTCTTTTCAACCTTATGACGACATCTAAACACCACCTTTTTGTTGTCAGATCTTTCTATTGCAAGAATCACCCCCAAAGGCAGGAGCCTATCCTGAAGCCACGGCTTGATTTGGCCCCTTTCTACCAACGAAGAATCTCTTAATTCTCGACTGTTGATATCATCGAGGTTCAAGAGATTGTACAATGCAGTATCCTTTTCGGTGCGCGGCTTCTTCGGGGTTTTCAAGTCTACGCTCAGATTTCCGGGATCGTAGGACGGCTGGAGTGCCTGTTGATGCTGCTGTCGCTTCTGTGGTTGCAGCTGCTGCTGTGGTGGTTGCGGTTGTGGTTGTGGTTGTTGTGACTGCTGTGACTGCTGCTCCCGTGACTGTTGTTCCTGTGGCTGCTGTGGCTGCTGTGGCTGCTGTTGCGGAACGGTCTTGATGTCGAACTGGATCAGCTCGTAAAGATCCCTTTTCGACATTTTTATTCTGTGTTTTATATGGCAGAATTTTTGGGGGGCACCTCTCAAAAATACCGGACCCTCTCTCAAGATTTCTTATTTAAGTAGATCGGTGGTTTATACGCCGATGTTGCTTAAAAAGCATGCAAATTCTGGTAGCTGTGCTTTCTATCACCCTGGGAAGAATTGTCTGTGCTATCTGATGTGCTATGAACTATATTCTTATTTATTGAATGTAAAACATTGTAATGAAAATCAAGGATTCAAGGAAGAAGAACAGGAAAAAGGGGGTGCGCCGATTTTGTTTATTTGAAGTCATATCGAAAATCAAAATATTTATTTATAAAGTCTTTTCGGTACCTAGAGGCGGAGACAATTTCTTTCGGCACACGTGATTGCTGATGCCTGCAAGAGAATTTTTCCATTTAGCTGAAAAAAAAAATCGTCATCTAATCTTCGCCTTCAACATCTCTGCCTATAGAAGACTCCACTCGATCAACAGCACAGCTAGAATTCCAGAAGACATACACATAAGTTCACGGCAATGTTCACGCTATATAAGGGTGGCACTACTTTCTCTGCGCGCTCAGTCGCCTGCAGAACTACATCCACAAAGATCTCTTTAAATCTCGCTCAGAGATACTCATCGAGCTCAAGAAACAAAAATAATAGCAATGTCGTGACCACTACGACGAACGCAAACTTCAGAAAAGGCGGTAGCACAGCGAGTAGTACGGAGACAAAGATAAGCGATGCATCCGTTAAGAGTCTGACCAAAAAACAAAGTCGCTCCGAGGACGAGAAAATAATCACGCCTAAGGTTGACTTTTCGTGGTTACCAAAGGCTCCAAAGTTAGACAAAATGACAACAAATGATTTCAGACTTGAGACCTTATACAGCGGTTACCGTCCTGTATTCTTGAAAGCCCCTTCGGTGCCTGTCTTGCTGGGTAGCGATATCGATATCAGCAAATCACATATGGATAAGCAAATATCTGACAAATTGCTCAATGATCTTGCCAAGGATGGTACTTTGGAGCTTATGTTTGAAGAGCCACAGTCTATCTGGTCGTACTCAGCCACATCACTGGAGTATTTTAAAGAATGGGAGAACGTTCCTAAAGATGTTTTGGAAACTTTGAAACCTTTTCATTGTAAGAAGCCACAACTGCAGAAGACAAAGGATGCAAATCCAAAGAGTCAAGCCAAACAGCTGTCTGGTGAAGATACCAGATATCCAATAATCACGCGTGGTAGAAAAAAGTTCTCTAGTAGCCAAAACAACAGCTTCGGAAAGCTTGTGAAAGCTAGACAAGTAAGAAAGACTGAAGTGCAGAGAATCTTGGCTGCTAAAAAGAAACAAGTTGATTGATTGGTATTGATTTTCACTCAACTCCTGTAAATACTTCTCAATTGCTGGTCATTTTATTATCATGACTGTGTTACATAGTCCTTTATATATAGACATATAGTCTGTCTTTGTTATATCTTTTCAATTAGTTCGGTTCCAATAAAAAGCTTTTTCATCGAAATTTATTTTTTCAAATTTGTGATCAGGTTTCAACATGCATGTCCGTTTCTCTGTTGATCTACACATCAATTAATAGCTGTGTACTTACGTATTTGCACTCTTTGAAATACCTGCAAAGTATCTTGTGATCTGTACGAGTGACTTTTTACTCTTGTCAAACTGCTCAAGAGCAATTTATGTTATATAGTTTTTTCTGTCTCTTTGGTTTGGCAGCCTCTGATTGTAACGAATTAAAATTTACTATCTCTTTTAATGAATAAAAGCTGTAACATGAAAGTAAAAAAAATAGATGTGAATCGTGTCTTATTTGACAGACCAGGTACATTTTGCGCAGGTTCTTTTTTTATTTACAGTTAGTTTTGGTGCATATCTCCATTTTACCCTCAAACTTCTTTGTTAGCATAGCTAATCAACCAAAGATTCCCTTGTTGGAAGTCGTAAGTCTGTATGGATAACTCCTAGAGAGAAAGTAGGATCTCTTTTCAGAGTACATACTAGAGGCTTAAAAAGCAGAGGGTACCACTATGTGAAGCTTAAGAGGTTTGTTAATTCTCATAATTAACTTCATAACATGATTTAAAAACTTGCGGTGACAGGTAGAATAAACCGACAAAGAGCTTGATGAATTATTTAAGCTTTACCAAATCTTTAGCGGAAACAAAGTACTCGCCAAATATGGAAACATTTATATTGTAAAATGTATAATCCCAACAAAGAAGGCAGTCGAAGTTCTGGCCACGTCATTAACTCTTGTTCCAATCCGTACTGGTACTTGCAGTTGAAGCTCATTTTTATCAGCCGCCCCGGCAACGCATGTACGATTTGAAGGTGAAAAGAAACTCTTATCAGATAAGTACCATTTAGTAGTCGCTGTTTAAGTAAAGGAAATTTCATATTCCTAGACAATCGCCAAAACTTGGAAGCGACACTTCAGCATCGCTAAGATATGATACCGATGCAGATACCCGCCTAGTATTAGCCATTTTAGAGTACTAATGAGTGACACAATGTAATAGAAAATGGGTGTAACGATAATCGTTAACCTTAACACTCGATGCGCCGCAAATACAAATAAATTCCATTTAAATTGAAGCAAGTATATTCAAAAGTAAGTCCGTCGGTTAGCCTTGTCAGTATCGGGGATTACTAGAGTATCAATCAAAAGGCTCGACTAGTTCAAACCTAGCCTATACCGATAAGGGTTCATTGTTCCCTTTTTTTTGCAGAAGCCCACGATAACTATAAAACGGAAAAAGGAAGTATGTTTTGAGTCGCTTATACATTCTTCATACTAATAAGATACGATAACGACACAAAAATGATTAGGTTGTATTTCAAGATGTTGTTCATGTTGACGCCCCGTTAAAAATGAGGTTTCTGGACTACTATTTTTATCAATAGTTCTTGGGGGTAGTACATCTGAACTGTTCAGATCGAGAGGCACAAGGAACTTAAAACTTTTGCAAAAAAATAAAAGAACATGTCACATGACAAAAAATACGGTGACCCTAATTCAACCGGAATTGTACAGGCCGGTGTATAGAGCTGTCGACACTTCCAATTTCAAAGGCCGGGATTTGAGTACATGAGTGATTATTTGATGGATTAATAACAACTAGGATTGAGTGAAAAACAAATAGACATGCGTCGACAAGGGGTAATGCGATCCGTTTCCCTTAACTGGAACGTTTAATCAACGTACGTACTACATCAAATCGATCCAATCATTCATGTCTCGTCCAATCACAAGAACAAAAATCAACATTATCGCCAATTGTTTCGTGTATTTGTTAATACTTTCATGATAAGATTCGTGCATTCATGAGAAGTATTCCCTGTTTGTGGTTGTTATAGCTTTTTAGTTTAGCTTTCGGGCAAAGGCCCTGGGCGGCAGTGGGCCGCCCACTGGGCCTGGAGGCTTTTGAAGAAACGCTTGAAAAATACTTGTGAGAATTTTGCGTACAAAAAGGTGCCATGATGCAGAATGCCGCGTCAATGTACAGGCGGGCCAGATCCATTCACACCAATCAAACTTGCTCAAAGTAATCACCAATGCTGTGGCTTAACTATATGAAAATCAATAGAAATTCAATCTTTTGATCATCATTTTCAGGCTGGTTCTCAACCTTGCAAATGGTGGACAGAAATCCGTGACCAATAGCCCTTGGACAGAACACGCATGTTCCTTTTCATGAAAATGATTTTTCGAAAAAATTCCTATCTTCCTTCATTGATAAAGCTATGTAAAAAGATACTTGAAGGATAGACATACAGAAAAATAAACAGCTGATAGACATTAGCGAACGTTTGAGAGCCCGCAGCGCACATTTGTCAAATATGCGACACTAACAATGCATTCATGGGTTCATGTAGCTGTTTTAGCAACAAACAGTACACTCTGCTAATGTGGTGATCATGATCATCAACGATTTACTTCTAATTGAAACACGGCCTAAAAGGTAAACCAGCGGATTTGTATTTTCCTCCCACCGCAGGGCCAACAGCCGCTTCAAACTTAACTTTACTTTCCTGTGAGATTTTTTCCGTCTGCAAGTTAATATGCATTGTTTTTCAATTTTTTTCCATCACGAAGCGAAAAAAAAATTTTAGATGGATTTTTCAATTATATATAAGTATTGATTTATCCCCATTAAACGTCAAAGTTACAGGAACTCTGGGCTTGATACTTCGACATCTCATTCAGTACCTCTGCCCGAATCGCTAACTCTAAGTCCACCTCCTACAATTTCTTTTAACGACAAAAATGGGCGCCTCTTCTCTTCCAAGAACTCAATGTGCTTCATACATGTAAGTGCACCAATTTGAAAAGACATTGAATGAATGTGTTATGATCTCAGTTTGCTAACATGACTTTAGTTCTGATGCTTTGTTCTCCTCGAGATTCAATTCCAATTACTCCCCGGAATATATTATGTTAATTGCCAAGAATTATGAAAAGAAGTGCTATACAAAGGCTCGCGGAAACCCAATGTTGTATCACGACTTGACTGTGGAATGCATCCAGCAGATTGAGAAGAATGGCCGGATTCCAGCAATGTAGGTTCAAATCTCTCACCCATAACTGTATTATATTCATGTATCTTTTGGATACTGCCTCTGACTAGATTGTTGTTGTACTCTCGATGAAAATTCAACAACAACAACAACATCATCATCATCATCATCATCGCTAAAACATTTATACTATATTACAGAACTCGACTGGTTCATGAAAACAGAGTTATAATCACTATCAAGGTCTAACAATTAATATTCATCAACACCTCTTTGACTTGATACAACGACTGCATTTGGTTTTTCTTCCTTTCTTCTCACATCCACTCTAATATTTCTTTTCTCGGTCACTTTTTTTGGCGGTCGCTTTAATTGCATTTTTTAGTCTAATACACTATACACTTACTGACATCTTTACCTCCTCAATTCCTTCAAAAAGTTCTTCCCAGAAAGGATTATACTCATTCCAGGTTTTAATGGGATATACCTTCAACTCTAAAGATTAAAAGAGTAACTTATACTGAAACAGCTGTACTAGTATAGTCTCAGTGTTAAGCGCTTGTCTCTGTTTTCTGTATGCGATTACAACTTCTTGAGTTAATATTTTGAAGCACATGCTGGAAGATCTTTCCGCGCAACTCTATACGAGTTATGAAAGAGATCTCAAGACAAAGAAACACTAGGACAATGATATCGTGCAATGATAAAGACTCGAGAATGCATCGGTTTGGCTGCTACTGCAGAATGGCTCCATTTAACAGACAAGATACATGAAGCAAGAAGATATGAAGATTGAGCATGCGCACCAAACAGCGAGTGAACATCAAAATAATCAGACTCAAGTCAAAAGATTTCAGCAGTTAATCTGCCTTTTTGTGTGTAAAGCAATTGCTTCAATTCTTTGAAACTCTCTCAGTAACTAGAGCAAGATTGACTGGCTCAAACACAACATTAACTTACCTCTATGGAACGTGTTGTGAACCAAGACATTGCGGGACTTCTTAGCTTTGTTGTGCCTTGTGAATTCTGCCAAACACAGGTAGATAGGCAGAGTATGCTGAGAAGAAAACATGAAGTTTCATAGATAGCTAGATGTGTCAGAAACAGAAGTAAATGATGTTTCGCTCGTAGAGAGAATCTTCACAAAATGGCAGTGTCGCTTATTGATAAGCGTATTTATGATACGAAGAGCAAGGTTTCATAGATAGCGACGAAGATCACTACTATAGGAGCAAGAGCAGATCATTTTCCACCAAGGCGAAGAATTGTCACACGATGGTCGTGTCTTATTGTAGGCCAAATCAATGCAACCCGTCATCTGTTAGAAAAAGGGAATTTTATGGTCTTTGCATCAAACGAAAGCATGACTGAGTTGAATGTGAAGAGGCTATACATAAATGTCCAATGGGTATTGCTTTAATTTCACGAACTCCTTGAAGCAGACTCAATCTTATTGCATAATGAAAAGATTTGTTTGTTCTTTAGGCCCACGGAGCTGTTAAGGCTCTCAGGAACTCTGAGCGTTTGTATATCTTGGTACCAGTAATTAACATCAGCCAAATAAAACCTTCAAAGTTTTGGCTGGCGCAAGCCAAAAAAAAAAATGGCGTTACAGACAGGATTCGAACCTGCGCAGGTAAAACCCAATGCCTAACAACTATCTTAAATGAATAGCAGGGCATCGCCTTAACCACTCGGCCACTGTAACTGGCTGATGACGTGTTATATTATGAATGTGTCCTGAAGACTGATCGGTACAACTATACTTTAACGTATAATCGTACAACTGGATGATATAGGTCTCTTACTCTACTGATCAATGAAAGAAGGATAATTG
>JAKTZD010000125.1:0-29680 GCA_030564765.1 Saccharomycopsis sp. NRRL Y-5750
CAATTATCCTTCTTTCATTGATCAGTAGAGTAAGAGACCTATATCATCCAGTTGTACGATTATACGTTAAAGTATAGTTGTACCGATCAGTCTTCAGGACACATTCATAATATAACATTCTGCAAGGTTAAATTTTGGGATTATATCGGGGTAGTAGAGATGATGCTCGAAGGTATCAAGCAGAAGAGTGCTTAAGGCTTGATTTCACTCAATATGAGTTTTTTGGTACTCAAACACAAGCCAAATAGCTCATAAGAGTCAATAGATTGATAGTTGCTTCGGAATTTTCTTTTCTAATTTTTTTTTGTTGTGTTGATGTTTGTGGTCTTTCTTCGTTTGATGTTTTGATGCAATCAACTGTCAACCTTTTTGCTATACAAAATTGTCTCCTGGCGGGCTATAGGTTGGTTAGATTTGAAGTAACTTGGGCGTTAATACTCTTTTGATATTAATCCCGATAGCGTTTACGCAGAATCTAACAGGTTTTTGTTTGCTTTGTTCAACACCTTCATGCATACTTAATTCCTCTCTAATTGTATTTAGAGAATGAGCACATATGAGGGCTTGCTTCCGTTTTTGCTCCAGGCGTTGGCCTTTTGGGTATCGTAATCACATATTTTATAGCTTACGCTCAAAGCGGTTTAATTTCGTCTGTTCAAAATGCTGTGTATTTCTTCATTCTGATCAATCCCTTTTGAAATCAGAGGAACAAACAGTCACTGGAAACTTACTGGAGCCAGTTTTATTTTAGCTGCTATGATAACGACCAGAGTGAATTAATCTTTATCGGTGGGTCTGAACTATGCTCTTATGTTAGATTCTGCTGAAAAGGGGATTCGTGTGTGTGAATTTCAATCATTACACAGATATCATAGCGCACCGTGGTGGCCTGGTTAAGAAGGAAAAGCATTCCGCGGTGGCCTGGTTATGAAGGAAAAGCGTACCGTGGTGGCCTGATTAGGAAAGAAAACCGTTGAGAGAATCAATTATCTACTATCCAATCAATCAGTCAATCGAGAATCTAGATTTGAGATTCGATAAAGGTTGTTGAAGCCAAGTTGAACGATCACAGACATCAAAATGAAGAAGGATGAGCTCGAAAGCATAGGGTTCAAAAGTTTTCATCTTGGGTTAGGGCCATTGCTAAATTGCTGATATTGAAGGATGTAATTGTTGTTTGGATATTTTTAATTTAGAGCGACAGGTGTCTACATATCGGCCATAAAATGACTGGAAATTTTAGTTGAAGGACCCTTTATGGTCGGGAGTGTTTAGTGTGGAGCACGTTGGCAGCTGTAGTGGAAAAAATGGAAATGTACTACGATACTTTTTCAAAAGCGAGCAATAACGGGAGAAAAAGTCTGTGATCAAAAATGTAGGCTCAGAGACAGTTGTACTTGAGTACGAAACATTTCAGCTGCTCTTGACTCTCGAAATATCAATCCATACTAGTAAGGCTTCAATAGATTCCCATCTCTTAGTCACTCAATAGAGACTTGAGTTTCTATAGCTCCATAGAAGTCACCTGCCAATTGCGCACCTTGCGTTAGCCGCAAGCCTTCAATTCACGCATATGAAAGCCCGCGAAAATCGGTAGCCCCCTGACTATAGTTCCATAGTTGATATCGAGATCCACTATTGATCTCAAAATACAGGCTTGTCCCCACTATAGCCCGCATCGATAAAGAAACACCGGTTGGTGCATCTCCGACCGTATTCAAAAGTGGGACATTTTTCCTGCAGCGAAGCGATGCTGCGGTTAGTCAAACGTGGGGTCGATGGTTTTTTCTCGTACGGTGGGCTAATATATAGCCGATAGGCTATATGCAAAAGAAGGTGCTCGCAACGGACGCAAATATAAATACCGTGATAAAGACTTCAGTTTCGGGACGTATTGTGATTAAGGCACGTCTTCGGTGTTTATTCGATAACCAAACATCTAAACAATGTCGCTTTTGAAAGGAAACTCTCAGCTAAACCCAGCATTTTATCTCAACAAAGCTTACGATACGTTCTACGCTCAGCAGGATATTAAGCCGTTACCGAGTCCTTATGCGGTGAGAATCGAGATCAAAAAAACCGGGCTTTGCGGCTCAGATCTTCACGTAAGTTGGTTTTTATTTAGTGGTAGAGGAATATTGAAGCGTCACTAACCAAGCATAACGACAGTAGTAAGTACTTAATCATTTCACACAACACAAAATGCGTATACTGACAAATTTTTAGCTACAAAGAAGGCAGAAATGGGCCCAAAGTGGTGAAAAAGCCAATGGTTTTGGGACATGAATCCTCGGGGATTGTTGCAGAGATTGGGCCAGCAGTTACCACCGTTAAGGTTGGCGACAAGGTTGCAGTAGAGCCTTGTAATCCGTCTAGACACTCTGCAGAGACTATGAGTGGGAAATACCATTTGTGTCCATGTATGGAATTTGCAGCATCGCCTCCTGTAAACGGGACTTTGGCAAGATACTATGTAGTTGAGGAGGATTTTGTCACAAAACTCCCAGATCACGTCTCGTTAGAAGAAGGAGCTGTGGCTGAGCCGCTAGCCGTGGCTTGTCATGCAAACAAGCTCGGAGGAACCAAATTCGGCCATAAAGTGGCAGTTTTTGGAGCTGGGCCGGTGGGTCTTTTGGTAGCAGCCACCGCGCGTGCTTTTGGAGCCAGTCAGGTCTTGGTGATTGATCTCTTTGACGACAAGTTGGAGATGGCCAAAAAAATGGGGGCCACTCATGTTCACAATTCGCGCAGCGACAAGGGAAAGTCTGAAGAGGAGATATCTAGCTACCTTACAAGCACGTTTTTCTCGCCAGATGTAGTGTTTGAAGCTACAGGAGCCCTTCCTTGTATCAGAATGGGGATGCTTATTTTGAAGCCTGCAGGGACCTATCTTCAGTTGGGAATGGGCATGCATGACTCGTCGATTCCATTGGGGCCTATAGGCAGAAAGGAGGCTACAATAAAGGGAAGCTTTCGGTACTCTTTTGGGGACTACCGGGACGCGGTGGAGTTGATATCTACAGGTAAGGTTAATGCGAAGCTTATTGTGACCCATCGTTTCAAGTTCAGGGACGCACAGAAGGCGTATGAGTTTGGGGGGACAGGGAAGGCTGTGAAGATCATGATTGACGGTCCGACCGAGGAGGACCTTGTGTTGGGGAGCAGAGTTAAGTTGTGATTTGTTTGAATATTAGTGATATGTATTGCAAGTGAGCGTAAATGTTTTAGATAGTTTACTTGAGCTTGCGTGTGCCAAAATGTAGGGAGAATGGTCTAGTAATGGCGAATGTAGTTTGGGCGCACGATATAAAAAGATATGGACTCACAGTAGTGTTGACTGATACTTGATGGATAACTAGGTATTTAAGGGCGCGAAGATCATGATTGACGGTCCAACCAAGGAGGACCTTGTGTTAGGGAGCAGAGTTAAGTTGTGATCTGTAAAACAGTGAAATGGCATGTTATGTACTGAAAGAGTGAAGGTGTTTAAGTAGCTTGGGCTTAGTTCAAGTGTGTCCGTATGTAGGCAGAATGGTCTAGTAATGGCGATATTTACAGACAAAGTTGACTGCTCGCTGATAAATAAGTAAGTGTTTCTGTCTAGCTTTCTGCTGCAGCATGTGTAGCGTATATTACGGGATGGAGTCAGAATGGTTTGGTAATGGCAAATAAGGCGCACGGTATTTACAAATATGGACCCAGACAAAATTGACTGCTCCTTGAAGGATAGATGCATAACACTTTACTGCATTAGTGTATCCAATCTTTGACTCCATCTGGAGTAGAAAATGATAGATCCCTTGGCACTCATATGGATATATAGATCCCTGATTAGGCCATTAATGGCAGTACAACTTTCATGTACTCCGGTGGATCAGCACGTGTCACGTGTCGCCCATGGCCGCCCAGAGATCCTTTCCAGGCCAAAAAAGAAAAAAAAAAAACAACGGGCCCAATAACTAGTCGACAACAGCTGTTGTCTATCACACATCGAATCCATAATCCAGCCCTCATCATTCCAGCAGCGTCCCGTTACTCGTTCCATATCCCTAATTTACCCCCGCACAGTCCCCCTAATCCTCAATCCTTAATCTTCACCAACCCCAACCGTATCTCACCAATCCCAACCGTATCTCATCACTCCCAACCGTATCTCTCAACAATCTCCAGCCTTCCAGGCCACAATGCCGTTCCAGCTCCAGCACAACGGATTGCCGCCCTCGGCTGTGTACAAACGCACGGAAATCATCGGCAGGGGGAAGTTTGGCGTAGTTTTCAAGGCGTAAGTGTCCCTTTTGTCAATGTCCCTGTGCCACGCACATGTACTAACTCTGTAGCTACCGCAACAACGAGGTGCTTGCCATCAAGGTCCTCGACGTAGACAAGAACGCAGACGAGATCCTCGACATCCAGCAGGAGGTCAGCTTCCTCTCAACGCTCAAAAACTGCCCCAACGTGACCCACTACTACGGGCTGGTGCTCGAGGGCACAAAGCTCTGGATCATCATGGAGTACTGCGCAGGGGGCTCGTTGCGCAGCCTCTTGAAGCCCGGGCGGTTTGAGGAGCGCTACGTGGGCGTCATTATGCGCGAGTTGCTCATCGCCTTGTCGTTTATCCACAAGGCAAACGTGGTGCACCGCGACATCAAGGCGGCGAACATCTTGATCACCAAGGAGGGCAACGTGCAGCTCTGCGACTTCGGGGTGGCCGCCAAAATGACCTCGGCAAACGCCAAGCGCAGCACCATGGCCGGGACGCCCTACTGGATGGCCCCGGAGGTCATTTTGGAGGGCACCTCGTACTCGTACAAGGTGGACATCTGGTCGCTTGGGATTACCGTTTTCGAGCTAGTCACGGGGAACCCTCCGTACTGCGACAAGGACGCCAAATGGGCCATGCAGCTAATTGTCAAGCAGAAGCCGCCGCGCTTGCAGGGCAGCAAGTACTCCCCGCTCATCAAGGACTTTGTGGCGCTCTGTTTGGACGAAAACCCGCAGGAGCGGCCCATGGCGGACGAGTTGCTCAAATCCAAGTTCATCCGCCACCACCGCAACCTCAGCACGGTTATTTTGAAGGAAATGATCTCGCGGTACCTTGTGTGGCGCGAGAAACAGTCCTCGCGCGACAGCATTGCGCTTCTCAACCAAAATCCGGAGCTCCTTGCGGACAGCCGGCGCAGTTCCGTGGCCGGAGAGGACAATTTGGACGTCAAATGGGACTTTGACTCGTTGCGCAGCTCCGAATACATGGTGGACAACGACATTGCGTCCGCAGCCGGCTCCGAGGACAGCAATCCGTTCGACTTTGCCGAGGACCAGGGCGCCGTAACCGGGGACTTGGACTTCACGCTCCGCACCCTCGACCCGGGAGCCAGCGCGGCGGAGCCGATCGCCACCCTCAAGGACGCGACCCACGGGGCTGGTGCCTCGGGCAGTTACCCGGCGGGCGCGAAAAAAGAGGTGCCCAAGACGTTCATCGACTTGTTTGGCGCCGAGGTGGCCAAGCCGGGCAAGCCGGGCTTCTACGAGAAGAGCCTCCCGCCGCCGCCGTTCCACGCCGGCCGTGTTCCGGAAATCGAGATCCCCGCCGGCCGTGTTCCGGAAATCGAGATCCCCGCCTTGGACCCGCCGGCCGACCCCGACGCCCTGGTTATGAAGCCCGCGCCGGACAGCCGCGCCCTGCCGGACCCGGACCTGCCGGATGGCCTGGTTATGAAGCCCCGCGCAGCGCGGCTGCAGTCCCCCGGGGTGCCCAAAAAGCCCAAAAAGAACCTCAACAACCTCCGCATCGAAATGCCCAAGCCCAGCATCGCCGGCGACGCCATTGAGGGCTTGCAGGTCCCTTTAAAAGGCTCCAATTCCCCAAACCAGAAGTCGCCCCTATATAATGCGTTTTCCACCACCCCCGACAGCAGTGTGAACCAGTTTGGCTACTCCAGCAACAGTTTCACCCCCAAAGTGATGACCCCGCTCACAGAGCGCTCCCTAGAGTCCGCCATGAAGTTCAAGGACTTCCTGGAGCCCAAGGGCGCAAACGAGGGGTTTTTTGGCCCCGCAGGCACCCCCACGCCGGCCGCACCGCACGAAAACTCCGCCCCGAGACCGCAAATATCCGCCGCGGCCCCAAAAATGCATATTGGGCGGAAATTGTCCAACACGTCGCTTATGAGTTCCGCCGCAGGAAATACTTTTACGCGGGACCGCGAGGCGTCGATATCCTCAATGTCGTCGGCAAATGGCTACGAGAGAAAGCCGCAGCCCGCCCGGCCAATGAAACTGATCTACGCCTTGGGGAAGGTTCCGCCGCTCAATCCGGAGTTGTTTGTCGACTCTACGCCAAAGGCGCGGATTGTGGGCGAGCTTGAGACGTTGTTGATCAGCTTTTCGAAGAGTTTGGACATAATACAGGACAATTTGGGGATGCTTCATGATTGATGGATTACACGCCGGAGGGGTGTGATATTTAGAAAAGTGTCCTGCATGCGTGGGAGATACTAGAGAATTATTATATTGTTATTTAGTGAATGGATGATGGTGGATTATGATTAGTCAGGGTTAGTTGATTGTAAGAGGAGTTGTTGATGGGCATTTTGAGGAGTTTGGATATATTATAGGACAATCTGGGGTGCTTCATGATTGATGGATTACACGCCGGAGGGGTGTAAAGGGTGGTAACTGTGTTGTGTGTGGTAGGTATTTAGAGAATACTTATGATATTCAGTAATTTCTACACTGAAGGCGTGAGTAAAGGGTGGTAATAGAGAGTACTTATGGTATTCACAAACTGTACTGTATGTGGTAGGTATTTAGAGGTGGTATTTAGTAAATTAATGATGGTGGATTTTGATTATTTAGGGCTAGTTGATTGTAAGAGGAGTTGTTGATGGGCATTTTGAGGAGTTTGGATATATTATAGGACAATTTGGGGATGCTTCATGATTGATGGATTACACGCCGGAGGGGTGTGATATTTAGAAAAGTGTCCTGCATGCGTGGGAGATACTAGAGAGTTATTTTATTGTTATTTAGTGAATGGATGATGGTGGATTATGATTAGTTAGGGTTAGTTGATTGTAAGAGGAGTTGTTGGTCAGCTTTTTGAAGAGTTTGGATATATTACAGGACAATATGGGATGCTTAATGGTTGATTGACTATTTACTACGCCGGAGGGGTGTAAAGGGTGGTAACTGTGTTGTATGTGGTAGGTTTTAAAGAATACTTACGGCATTTAGTAATTTTTGCGCCGAAGGGGTGAGTAAAGGGTGGTATTAGAGAGTACTTATGGTATTCACAAACTGTACTGTATGTCAGCTATTTAGAGAATACTTTGACGATACCCAATAAATGAATATTGGCAGATTGGATCGTAAGAACAGTTAAATACTGGAGTAGTCTTTGCAGTGTACCGGCTAGAAATCTCAAAAATACTCGATTCATCAAAATCAATATCTACATAGCAGAGCAGTCTTCGTTTATCACACTCAACAATCCAATATCCTAGCCAATGCTCAATTCAGCTACAAACCCGCCAAACTCTACCTATACGCAAATCGATAAACGACGGTTCCAACATACCCACACCCATGTACCATTGCGGCGGACCCAGCAAGAAAATTACAAATTTGTAATATTCCAATCCAGTCAAAAGAACACTCCATCAAATCAAGTCCTACCACCTCTGCTATACCCAACCAAAAAGGGCCAACCAGATTGAACCCACCTTTTCCTACGACAGAACCCATTTTTGCTAAGCTTCTCACACACCAGCGCTCCAAAATCCAAAAATGGCAGGAAGAGGCACCGCACAAAAGCGATTACTAAAAGAATACCAGTCGTTGTCAAGAGACCCACCTGAAGGTATAATCGCAGGACCTGCAGATGAAGATAACCTTTTTGTGTGGGACTGTTTACTTGAAGGTCCCCCAGGTACTCCGTATGAAAATGGAGTGTTCCCTGCAATATTGACTTTTCCAAGAGACTATCCATTATCTCCTCCTTCATTGAAATTCACTCCCCCAATATTCCATCCTAACATCTATACCTCAGGAGAGGTGTGCATTTCGATATTGCATCCCCCAGGAGACGATCCAAACCAGTACGAGATTGCTGAAGAAAGATGGAGTCCGGTTCAAAGTGTGGAAAAGATCTTGCTCAGTGTGGTAAGCATGTTGGCAGAGCCAAACCCAGAAAGCGGAGCAAACATCGATGCATGCAAGTTGTGGCGCGATGACCGTAAGAAGTTTGAGCAGTTAGTTCGCGACGATGTGAAGAAACTGTTGGGGTTATGAGCAGATAATGACTAAGAAAGGCTGAACTGTCGGCTAGATGTGTATCTTTTGGCCGAGATGATAGAATGTGGTGCTAATGCCAAATGCATATTGTGTACGTTAATATACGTCGAGATAAACAGGTGAGTTGTTGGTTTCGAAGACACTCGCGATTTGTATTTTGAAGATAGAAAAGACTACGTAGTAGTGTGTATCGTAAGCTTGAAAGGGTGCCATGTGAACGTCACCCCCGACAATGTACAATAGTACTTTTCCAATTAGTAGATAAGTGGAAAACTATGAGGCGTGGCAGATACTAATACAAGAGCTATAGAACCCATCAAGCTGGCGTGGACATATGCCACATCTCTGGAGTGCTTTGCTCTGCTGGGATAACTCTATTGGTATTTCTGCATCTACAGACACCCCAAGGACTCTCATTCTTTCATTTACCCCAAATACTGTCATTCTTTCATTTATCTTACAATAAAATGTACCCCTAACCATGTACAATAGTACTATTCCAACTAGTAGATAAGTGGAACGCTCTGAGGCATGGCAGATACTAATACAACAGCTACAAACCCATCAAGCTGGCGTGGACATATCCACATCGCTCGTGTGATTTATTTACATTTTACAATAAGAATACTCCGAGTAATTGACCCCTCACATAAATATTTTTAAATCCATTATCCCGTCCCACTGACCATGGTTAGCGGGGCCATGGCCACAACCTCCGGCTAATCATTAGTTACCCCGACTGATAATGCAATTCCATCAATGCATTTTTCATTGTCTTACCCCGACCACAAACTGTACAATCCCGATTGTCTTATCACCTTCGGGGTGAACTCAAATCACAATCAACTAGTCTTATCCGGCCGATCACACTACAATTAAGGCGTCTCCAGGTGTATCTAGCAATTAACTGCGACAAATCGGAGCACCCGTTGTCTTACCGGACTTTCAATGACGAAATATGCGGTGACAAATGCAACGCCCATGACAGATAGTCCTGAAACACCCAAAATCAGCATCCTGGGCAGCCGTCCCGCACGCTTGCCGCTTCCGGCTTCCCAAAAACGCTTTTTCGCTCGCGTTTACCCCACACTCACGTGTCCCGACGTCCCTCCGAGGATTGTCTCAACTCACGTGCGATGGGATATTTGGGCCGCGATCTACCATCTGCTATCAACTGGACTAGGCCATCTCCGGTATAAAAGAGTGGTCAAGCCCCCCAGTTCTTGCTTCTCTCCTGTTTCGCCTGGCCTCTTTTGACCTTTGCCACAGAATACCACACACACATCTTCACCATGGTTGCTTCCCACTTCGACACTTTGCAAGTCCACGCCGGACAAACAGGAAAGGAAGGGCTCAATGCCAGAGCCGTTCCTATCTACGCCACGTCCTCGTACGTCTTCGAGGACTCGCAGGAGGGCGCCCAGTTGTTCGGGCTTGAAAAGGACGGCTTCATCTACTCGAGATTGATGAACCCAACCCAGGATGTCTTTGAAAAGAGAATCGCCGCCTTGGAAAACGGCGCCGCCGCTGTTGCCGCCGCTTCCGGCCAGGCTGCGCAGTTGTTGGCCGTTACCGGCCTTGCGCATGCAGGAGACAACATTGTGTCCACCTCCTTCCTCTACGGGGGAACCTACAACCAGTTCAAGGTTGCCTTCAAGAGATTGGGGATCGAGAGCAGATTTGTCACCGGGGATGCGCCGGAGGACTTTGAAAAGCTCTTCGACGAGAAGACCAAGGCGGTCTACATCGAGTCCATTGGAAACCCAAAGTACAACGTGCCGGATTTCGAGAAAATCGTCGCTGTTTCCCACAAGCACGGCATTCCTGTTGTTGTGGACAACACCTTTGGGGCCGGGGGCTATTTGGTCAGACCAATCGACCACGGGGCGGACATTGTGACCCACTCGGCCACCAAATGGATCAACGGACACGGCTCGGCCATTGGCGGGGTTGTCATTGACTCTGGGAAGTTCCCATGGACCAAATACCCGGAGAAGTTCCCGCAATTCTCCAAGCCGTCCGAGGGATACCACGGATTGATTCTCTCGGAGGCCTTTGGCAACCTTGCCTTCATTGGCCACGTCAGAACCGAGTTGTTGAGAGACTTGGGCCCAACCTTGTCTCCTTTCAGTTGTTTCTTGAACATCAACGGGTTGGAGTCCTTGTCCTTGAGAGTCGAGAGATCTGCCTCCAACGCCTTGAAGCTTGCCCAATGGTTGGACAAGAACCCCCACGTTGCCTGGGTGTCCTACCCTGGGCTTGAATCCCACCCTTACCACAAGAACGCGGTCAAATACTTGCGCAACGGGTTCGGATGCGTCTTGTCTTTCGGGGTCAAGCCGCTTGAGAGCGACAAAACCGCCTCGACCTTCAAGAAGTCGGGTGTCAGAGTTGTGGATGCTTTGCAGTTGGCCTCCAACTTGGCCAATGTGGGCGACTCCAAGACTTTGGTTATTGCTCCATACTACACGACCCACCAGCAGTTGAGCGAGAAGGAAAAGCTTGCCTCAGGGGTCACTTCGGACTTGATCAGAGTCAGTGTTGGTGTTGAGTTTATCGACGACATTATTGGTGATTTCGACCAAGCCTTGAAGAAGGTTTACGCTTAGTTATTGTTAGATAAGTTGGTTAGATAGGGCATATATATATATAGAGTGGCCTAATGATGTAACGTATTGTCTTATGAAAGGTGTAGGGAACAGGCACTTGGAAGAAGGGGGATGTTGGGGGATGTTGGGTAGTTGATAAGGTTTTGGCATGCTTGTTTATATGGATTTTTTCGCTGGAGTTGGCTTATACTTACGGATAAATATTGATATATTTTTTCGTTGAGGTAGGCTGATCTATATGGATATGGGGTTGGCCTACCTATATGAATATCGTGATATCAAGATATTTGCTGCTATTCGCTGATATTCGCGATATTCGCTGAATCGACTCAAATAAAAAAACTAATATGACTTAATGGCATGTATATTGGCATGGAACGTACAATGATATATACAGGTTGCAGGGGCAACAAGTATCAGATGTATTAATTTATATGTGCAACACCTTTGAAGACTCATCCATGTATATAAAAACCCATTAATGGCTTTTCACCACTTCCTCCCTGCATATAGCAAATAGCCGCCCACTTGTCACCTATATTCCAGCCGTTCGGTACGTATTTTTCATAATATTAAGTCGATCATTCAAATTATCCAATCATATATGTTCGGCCCGCCTTACACAGTATATCTCCCGTGCATCTTCCATTCATATCTGCTCGGCCCGCCTTATATAACGTATCTCCCGTGCATCCTCACTCAACTGCCGCAACGTTTCAAACCGCTGCCGCAATCCCATCACCTCGTCCAAAACATGCGGGCTTTCCCCCTCTGAATCCTCTCCTGCACCCGCCTTCATGACCTTTGCAAGCTTGGAAAGCTCGTTTTCCTTCGGATGTTTCCCATCGCGGCTGTCCTGTGCAGGGGCGCCTTCTGTTATCACGATATCGTCCTCTTCGTCCTCGTCCTCATCGCCCTGGTCGTCGCTCTTTTCAGGCCCCTCGTCTCCCTTTCTTACCATTTCGTTCAAGTTGTGGTTTATCTTTATAAGTTCAAAGTAGTTGTTGTATATGATGTTTTTGATCAACGATTTGTTGGTATTTATCTTGTAATGGAGCTTGTTTTCAAGCACCATCAAGTCTTTGAGCGACGACTCTTTGATGATCTTATTGATGTCCTCATCTTCCTTGATAATTATGTCTTCGTCCGCGTCTTCCGCCTTGTCGCTTTTGGCCTTCTCCTGCTTGGCCTTTTCGCTCTGCTGTTGCAATCTGTAGAACTCCTTCAACGCATCACGTCGCTTCTTTCTCTTATCGCTTGTTGTGCTGTCAGTCGTTCCATTGGGGCTGGGGTCTTTGGCGCTTTTCTTCTTGTAGGATATGATGGAAGAATCCATCGAAGGTCTCCCGGACATCTTTGTGGAATGCTTGAAGGGATCAAAAGGATTTGATTCGTTTGACTGTCGGGCCATGTATTTACCCTCAGTGAGTGTCTTTATGCAATTATCAATTGCTGGCTCTTTGAAAATTACTGACAAATGACATATATGTACTAAACGCACTTCGCGCATATTTGCAACTGAAATAATTTGACACAATATAGATAGTTTCGCGTACTGCTCTTTGCTCTTATCCCTTGACTAAGCCCGCAATGCTCTGACAATCCTCATAATAATGCCCCGCGGATCAATAATCTTGGTGGAGGGTCTTGACAGAACCGGGAAAACCACCCAGGTCAATCTCATTCTAGAATCCTTCGAAAAGAACAACAAAAAGGTAGAGTTGATCAAGTTCCCCGACCGTACCACGCCCATTGGGCAGGTGATCAACGAGTATCTCACCAACAAAAGCTTTCAAATGCCCAATGAGTCAATTCACTTGTTGTTTGCCGCAAACAGATGGGAACTCAAGCAGAAATTGGTTGACAAGCTCAACAGTGGAGTTAGCCTTGTAATGGACCGTTACTATTATTCTGGAATATGCTACTCCGCAGCAAAAGGCCTCGATTTCAGCTGGTGCAAATCGCCTGACGTGGGGCTTCCAAAGCCCGACTTGACGTTGTTTCTCACTTTTGAGCACTCAGAAAGCGTTGCGAAACTCAAGGACAGAGAAAACTACGGAGAAGAAAGATATGAGGTGCTAGAGTTTCAGCAGAAAGTCAAGAAGGAGTTTGAGAAATTCTTCAATAGAGAGACTTTCGAGAGCCAGAAAACGCCTGTTGGTGGCAGTGGCCGTTTTGAGATCATCTACGTTGATGACAAGTCGATAGAGGAAGTTCAAGGGGAGGTGTCGCGGTATACAGAAAGGTACGTCAAAGGGGAGAATACATCTGACATTCAGTATTTTGAATGAGTAGAAAGGTGATGCAGGAGGTATATAGACACTAATATTGGCATTGCTGGACTTTTATAGAGACATACTATTACATTGGCAATGCTGGACGTATATAAAGACATACCATTACATTGGCAATGCATTGGCAATGCTGTACGTATGTAAAGACGCGGTAATACATTGCAATGCTGTACGTATGTAAAGACGCGGTAATACACTGACATTGCACCCCGTATTCGATACAATTGCCATTGCTGGACGTATATAAAGATATACTATTACATTGGCAATGCTGGACGTATATAAAGACATACTATTACATTGGCCTTGCATTGGAAATGCTGTACGTATGTTAAGACGCAGTAGTACATTGAAAATGCTGTACGTATGTAAAGACGCGGTAATACACTGACATTGCACCCCGTATTCGATACAATTGCCATTGCTGGACGTATATAAAGATACAGTACATATTCCTGCCTCATATCTCTATTCATCAAACACAAAATAAACTACATCAACGAGGTTCTTCCCCCTATAGCAGTACTCGCTGCCCCATCTGGCATGTCTCCGTCGCGATCCGCCACAAACTCTCTATAGATCTTCTGCAACTTCAATCTCTCAGAAGAGGAAATACTCGAGTTAGTTTCCCTCAATGCATGTTCGAAATCCTCCCATTTGATGTAGACCTCGTTGTCAGCAGCACTTGTTTCCTTTTTATCTTTCTTTTCCCTTCCAGCGTCCAGCCCCCTGTACTTCTCCAACTTTCGCAATATCTGCTGCTGATCCTGGGCATCTAGCTCCTCAAATCTCTTCAGTGTCCCGTCCAAATTCAAACGGACGATTCTGCTGGCAAGATCAGCCCCAGAATCCACAGGAACGGGATTGGCAGCCTCCTGCAGGACCTTTTCCTCGTCGAGCTTCAACTTGCGGTGCACAGCATTCAAATAGGCATTATACCCCAAGGCCTGCAAATCGGCCCCCGAAAAGCCCTCGGTCTTCAGGGCAATCTTCTCCAAATCCACATCCTCTTCGAGGGACATTTTGCCGGTTATGATGGCAAGAATGTCTAGACGGTTCTCATTATCAGGCATGTCGCAAATGACGCTTTTATCCAATCGCCCCGGGCGTAGCAAGGCCAGATCTATCAAGTCAGGCCTGCTGGTGGCTGCCAATACATACACGCCGTCCAATCCCTCCGCTCCGTCCATCTGCGTGAGCATCTGGTTGACCACACGGTCGGTTACCCCTGTGGAATCGTGGCCTCTTTTGGGGGCTATCGAGTCAAACTCGTCGAAAAACAATATACAGGGCTTGGCAGCCTGTGCGCGTTCAAAAAGATCTCTTACGGACTGCTCAGAGGCTCCTATGTACTTGTTCAAAATCTCGGGCCCTTTGATGGAGATAAAGTTCAATCCACACTGGCCTGCTACCGCAGAGGCGAGAAGGGTCTTTCCGCAGCCGGGATAGCCGTAGAGGAGAATCCCCGACCGCAATCTGAGCGGGCAATTGGCAAAAATGGGGGCGTATTTGGTGGGCCACTCCAACGTCTCAAGGAGGATCTTTTTGGCCTTTTTGAGCCCGCCAATATCCGCCCATTTTACGCTTGACTTCTGGAGATTGATGTTACGCAAGCCCGCGGACGTGAATCCGTCCAACGCACGCTTGAAATGCTCCACATACACTTCTAAATACTCGCCCGCGTCGTCCTGGGCTGCCGCCTGGCTGATATGGTCAAAAAGCACCTCGTGGTAGGCTCTGCCGACCACGGTTTGCAAGTCTGTGGGCGAAAAGCCCTCGGTGTCGCTCAAAATGTCGTTTATTTCCACGTCGCTGGTGTTTTCGCCAAACGCGAGGAACTTGCGGCCTAGAAAATAGTCTAGAAGCCGTCTGCGCTGCTCCTTGTCCGGCGCAGGGATCTTGAAGTACTCGTTGATGAGGAGTTTGTTCGCCAACAACGCCTTGTGCAAGTTTTTGGATGTGGCCGTGAAAATGACCTTGAATGAGTATTTGCCTCCGACAATCGAGAAGTACTTGTTGAGGAAATACTCGGTGAAGTTGTTGGCTACGGAGTTCGCATCGCCGAAATTCTGCTCCGATTCCTGGTAGCACAAAAGGTGTATGTTTTCTAGCACAATGATCGCCTCCTGGCACCCGACGGCATTGAGAAAAAGGTCGTCAAAGGTCCGCTTGATGGCCTCGAAGTTCCCCACTTCGTTCAAGTGGTCTTCGAGGTCGACCATCATGATTTTCGCCGCCGCTTTGCGGAAAAGCTTCTGCACTAGCGATTTTACAAGAAGGGTCTTTCCGCAGCCCACAGGGCCGTGTATCAAGATCGCATTGACGTCTTTGCTTACAGTTTCGAGAATACTGGCTTCAAGCTGCTCGTAGCCCACCAAACGCTCGCTTTCACCGTCATTTTCGCCCTCAACAGGAACCTTCAGCCCATTTATGAGGTTTTTTACAATCACATCCATTTCAGTCTGGCTACGCACTATATCGCTTCCCATCACAAAAGAAACCCTCCCTAGGGACTCCGAGAGAATCCAGCCCTCCGAAAGCCGGAACTCAATCAACCCCCCGTAGGGCAACACGTCCTTTATCACCGGCAAGTTGACATAACTTGTCAACGGATTGCCCCTGAAATACTCTATCTGCTGCAAATAGTCGGTCACAAGACGCACTCTGTCGGGCGTGCTGTCCTTTTCCTGTCTATCTGCCTTTTTTGGCTCTGTTTTCGTGATAAAGGGGTGCAAGATCAATGTAGAGGGGGGTTCCCTTAGGGGGCTGGGCGCAGGCTCAATTAAGAGCCAATTGCCCGACGAATTGGCAATCCGGAGCGTCTGTGCAAGCAAGGGGGGGATCCCCACTATTTTGGACGGTGCCCGGACGTAATTGACGAGCTTAACTGCCACTTTTGTGAGTGCCTGCTGCCCATTCACAAAAGCATCTGCAGCTTTTGAGCCATTGGCATTCGAACCACCGGGCTCCTGACCTGCAGATTGGCCACCCGAAAAACCAAAAACAGAAACCATCGCGTGCTCGGCGTGCCGAAACTTGGCAGGCATTTCCTGCCGGTTTATAAACACCCAGAACTTGCTATCCACCACCAGGTCACGTGCCACATCGGCAAACTGCGCGTGGGGAAGACAGACGTTCCGGACAAGCATTTTGGAGGCGCTATCGGGACTATCCTTGCGGGAACTGCTTGCAATGCTGCGCGAGGTGCCTGTGGTCGAAGAGGGGGGTTTGCGGACCTTCGGGGCGATCACAACCTGGCATGACGTCGAGAGTTTAGCGTATTTGGTGGAGTTTTTAGGCACAGGGTCTATCTGGGTAACCTTTAGAGAGGCCGTGGTTGTGCTGGAAGGGTACACGACCAATATTTGGTTCAATTTGACCGCCCTGGTCTGATTCAAGAGACGGTCTTCGAGATACTGGGCATGTAGCTCGACCATCTCCCAGTCAGAGGCAGAAACAGGCTCTAGACTCACATTGAACGCCTCTGGGGAGTGGAATTTGAGGCTGACCTTCACCCTGGCCATGTCTTTCAATCCACACGAGTTGGCAAACGACGGATCGATTCCTAGGACGCTGTGTCCATAGACATGGTCCGCAGGGCCTCTATTCCTGCGTGTGATGTTCCCTGCGTTTCCAGAGGAAACACCGGTCCATCCTGCGTATATATACTGGACGGGCTGCTTCTTCTTCTTCCAGGAGATCTCCACAACAACGTCCTGGACCCTGGAGTTGGCTGAATGCAAAAGAGAGACAAGACTGTCGGGAAGATCAACCAAGTTTGACCGGAGCGGAGTGTAGGATATTATGGCGTCAGCGGAGTCCATTGCGGATGTGGCGAGTGGACGGCTGGTTGTGCGTGATATCTATTGACAAAAGTTGCCGTATAAGGGAGCAAAGTGGTACGGTAGTGTTGTCTGATGAAGTGATTGACTTGCTCGAGTTTGGCTTTTCTCACTCGCGGTGATTAAATTGTGGGGGATCTGTAAATGTTCGAGAATGGATATAGGAAGCGCATTTGTGTGCGAGGTATGCTCCGCGCACTTCGGAGTGCAGACTGGAATTTTCACGATGATTCTGATTTGGATAGTGGCAGCTGTCCATTTGGACCGGGTACAGGACGCTGAAAGGCGGGCAGCAGGCACTGAAAAGCAAACCCCGGACGATCTACGGCATCTGCGCAGCGTGTGGCTTCAATATATGGAAAAATGGCTATAAAATTCATAACGATAATGAACAGACAGGGCAAGGTGCGGTTGGCCAAGTGGTTTACGTCCTACACCGTGGATGAGAAGTTGAAATTGAAGTCGCAGGTGCACAAGGTGGTGTCCTCGAGAGACCACAAGTACCAGGCGAACTTCATAGAGTTCCAGAACGAAAACAAGTTGATCTACAAGCGATTTGCGGGGCTTTTCATAATATTCTGCGTCGACAGTGTGGATAACGACTTGCTATATTTGGAGAGCATTCAGTTGTTGGTGGAGGTGATGGACGCGCAATTCACCAACGTGTGCGAGCTCGACATAGTGTTCAACTTCTACAAGGTGTACGGAATAATCGACGAGATGTTTTTGTGTGGAGAGATCGAGGAGACGTCCAAGGAGGTCATCATGCAGCGAATCAAGGTGTGCGACCGGTTGGACTGAATTCTGGCGTTATGTACGAAAATCTGTTTTACGACTATCGGCATGTGTACAATATACGTACTTTCAATGCATACCTGTGCTTACAGCCTCTAGTAGGAATTTTCATTTATTATGGAGAAAAGACTAAACCTAATCCTTTCGTATGTGATGACTTGAATCTTGAATATATGCCGACACCGAAGCATCTAATGATATGAAACAGACTGAGTGAGGAGTGTGGAGAATGGGTTAGGGATTAGATACATATGAATAAGATCACAAATCTCAGCCAAAGCCAAGACGACCTTCGATAAATAAGAGACCAGTCAATAAGCTCTATTCACCGTGTTTTTTTTGCTTGTTTGTATTGTTATATTGTCGTTGACGTGCTTAACCAACAACCAAAGTGCTTTGGCCGTCAGCAAATTGGTATTCAGGAACCTCCAAGTTGAGTGGCGCTGGACCCTTTCTGATTCTCCCGGAAATATCGTAGTGGGAACCGTGGCAAGGGCAGAACCATCCGCCAAAGTCACCGGCTTCTCCGATAGGAACACATCCCAAGTGGGTGCAAATACCCAACATAACCAACCATTTAGGGTCTTTGACACGCTCGGCATCGGTTTGTGGGTCTCTCAAAGAAGAAACATCCACTTCGTTGGCTTCGGCGATTTCCTCGGCAGTTCTGTGGCGAATGAAAACCGGCTTCCCTTGCCATTTGACAATGACGTTCTTTCCCTCTGGAATGGCGCCCAATTTGACCTCGACCTTGGCCATGGCCAAAACATCGGCAGAGGCACTCATGGTCTGCAAGAAGGACTCGACGGTGGACTTGGCGCCCACAGAGGACAACATACCGAAAGACCCGATCATGAAGTAGGTGAAGGCTCTGCTTTTTGATCTGGAGGCGGTTGGTTTCACATAGTCGCTGAAGTCTGGGGTGGAGTAGTTGGATTTATTGGTGAGAGCGGTGGAGGACAAGTATCTGGCTTGTGTGGCTACGAAAGGTTAGTAACGGTCTAGAGTGGGAGCATAACTGTGCCCAATGCTTCCTGGCTTACGGCTTCCTTGGGCACCACTGCCCGTGAGCCTGAAAAATTTTATAGACATACCCAAAGCTCTGTGAGCAATATTGTTGCGTGCAATAGATCTGAAAGCTAAGGAAGACATGATGATAGACTTTGACACTTGTATATGTAGGATCAACAAACAACTGATGGACTCAACTGTAATAACTATCCAGGTCTATCTCTCCATACGCTGGCACTGTATGGCTGATTTTCTATTTTATTTATTTTATTTTTTTTTCTCTTTCCAAATTTCTATCAGCAATTTCTTCGCTTTCCAGCCAATAATTTCAGGCTGCTTAAACAGCAGCTTCTTTTCTTAGTGTGCGAAGTGCCATTTGGGTCGCACTGTTTTTCTATGGACTGATTTTCAATAGTCATTTGCACGTCTGCCATTGGCCGAGCGGGTGTCCGGGTGACGGCCATTTTGTTTGGCGGCGATTTTATTTGCTCAGCGATATGGTTGTGAGCGCTGCGACCCACGCAGACGGAATATGCACACGCATGCGCGTGGTGCGTGTATTCTGCGCTACATACATGATATTCAGAGAAACGATCAAAGATATATTAGCACATCTGATGCTTGGCACAAGCAACAGAAGAAAGCCCACAAACAGGACTTTGTGGTGGGATCAACCCGAGCAGAAGTGAAGCCAAAAAACAAAAAGACAAACAAGCAAGTGAAACAAGTATAACAAGTAAAACAACAAAGAACTGAAAGGGGAGAGGAGATAATATATAATGGCAAGCACATAGCGAGACTCAATAGCGGAAGGAAACCGTCGAAAGCCTGTTTTTCAACGTTTTGACCCAGTTTTTGTCTTCCACTAGCTTGTCGATTTCCTCTTTGTGCTGCAAATAGCGCGCCTCCTGCTCGTCAACAACGTCTCTATAGAAGAAGACATCTGCCTCATCAAGGGGAACAAACGACGTTCTATAGTAAAACTTGAAGAAAAGATAGAGCAACAAGAAGACCGGAATTGCGATAAATCCAGTGATAAATTGGGTGGTAGAAAACTTTCCTGTCACTGCACATCTGACGTAGACTTCCAAATCGTTGAGCAAAAGGAGGAGTATCACAAAAAACAAAGCCACCGATGATGGGATTATTGAGACAGTGGTGTTTGGAACGTATTTTTTCAACTCGTGAACCAACTTCTGCTTCTTGAAGGCCAGCAAGAATCTAATGTGGGTCACCAATATGCAGCACCAAGTCATGAGTCCAAAAACAGAGGACGCATTGACAAAATTCTGGTATGTGGCATACGACGATCCTATACAAGTTAGAAACGACAACAGATTGAACCCAGCAGTGAGAATAAACGCATAGATCGGAACGCCGCTTTTGTTGGTCCTTGTGAAAAATGCCGGAGCTAGTCCACTAGCAGATAAACTGTAGATCATTCTTGTACTCAAATAGAAGCTGGTATTGGCTGCAGAAAACACAAAGATCAAAATAGCAGCATTAAGAAAATTTCCCATGACTCCAAGAGAGGCATTTTGAAGGGCTACAAAGATAACCGAGGAGTGCGCATTTCCTTTGACACTGGAGGACGAGGTGATGAGTCTAGGATCATTGTAAGCCACAGATAGACCAATGAGGAAAATTATGATAATATAGGTAGGAAACATTATGGAGAAAAGGATCTTTCTTGCCCGAGGAATCGACTTTCTGGGATGGATTGTTTCAACAACTGTCACAGAAAAGGTTTCTACTCCGGTATATCCCCATACAGACTTTGTCATAGCCACAATGAAGGCAAGAACCTTTCCTAGCAGCTTGGCTCGGCCTGTATTGATGTTTTCAATCTGAGAGTTCTCGAACAACGACGTGAAAGAAGTGGAGATCATCCCTGGGTCTTTCCAGTGTCTGAAGCCAATAGCTTTATGATTAGGACCTCCTCCGCATATTAAGGCGATCAACGTGACAATAATAATGAAATAGATGACTATTTTCAAGCAGATGAAAAAGTCAACCATGTAGGCAAACTTGGTCACTTTGAGATAGTTAACAAGCCCAACAATAACTATCAAGGCCGCACACCAGACCGCGGGACTAACTTTATCTGAATCAAACCAGTAAGACATAGTTAAAGTTGCTGCGGATATCTGATTGGGACCCACAACAAGATACATCACAACATATATGTATCCCAAACAGTATCCCAAGGCAGGATCGACAAATCTTTTGGCATAGCCACAATAGGTGTCAGGCAAAGGAATATATGTGGCCATATCCGTCAAAGCATAAACTACTTGGTAGGCAATCGCACCAGTGAATATATAGCCCAAAAGTAAGGGCAAAGGACCTCCCTCTTTGAGCAAAGACGTTGTGGATATCAAAAGGCCGGTTCCAAAGACAGAACACAACGTTATAAAGGCCACATTATGAGCCCTAAGCCCTTGTATCAATCTGTATCCCTCACGAGTGGTATTAGGGAATATCAAGGTCTTGTATTTGGGGTTACGATAGTTTATTTCGCTGGCTGTGGCTAATATACTCGATTTTTGGATTGGGATCTCGATTTTCTCCTCTTGCTGCTGTTCAAACTCTCCCTCCCTTACCGAAAAGTCGTCTCGGGATATAACAGACACATGGTCAAAATCTTTCTTTTTTGGGCTGCTGTTGCTACTGCTATACAGAGACTCGTAGTCCTCGACTATCACGCCTAGTCTCAGGGGCAGGGCTTGGTAATTCGATTGATAGTTGGCCTGGTAACTTGGCTGAAAGCTTTGCTGATAATTAGGCGGATTTTTTTGCTGGTAGCTATGTTGATAGTTTTGATTTGTGAAGCTCATATTTGGATATTCATTATAGTACTGGCTATGCTGCAGCTATATGGCTGAAAGTATAGTGCTGCCTTGCTAATTCTGCTGTCAATGTACGTTCGGTGTTGCTTGGAAGTAGCTGTTTGGAAGTAGTCGGTATATTTGGTCAAGTCCACTGCGAGGGACAGCTTTATAATCTTTTTTGAACATCCCGTTTGAAACTCTTTTTGACTTTGTGAAGACTTGGGCTTATATTTAAGGGATTTGTATGGATAAGACTCTTTTCCATACACTGGAGCCAATCTCCATTCTTTTTTTTTCATGTTGTAAAAAATAAAATTTTAAGCCGTATTAGTTAGACTGACATACTCCTACTCATCGAAAGATAAAGCCAAATCTTCGATGGACAAGTGCAAGAAAAAAGGCACAAAAATGTGTAATTAGGCTCTGCGCTGCATCTAAAACCTGGCACAATACCAATCAAGAACTGAACTTTAAGGCTTTGATTTCTTGTGCGCTCTATTTTGATTGAGATATTGACCGAGCTATCAAAGAGTGGCCAGTGTCATTCGGCTAACATGGGTGATCATTCTGTTAATAGGAACATCTTGACCATAGAAAGCATGGCAGGCCTTTGGTTCTATCTATTATGTTGTTCTAAATGAGCCTTTGTTGCATCAACGAATCATCGCTGTATGATATTTTATAGATTTGCACATTACGCAGTGTTGCAGCTCCATATCAACTTTCAGAAATTGTACTCACATCACACCGCTGATGATCCTGATTGTCTCTTATCAGCTACTCTGTTTCAGGTCCGCAATAAATCACTCCAAACCCTCCCAAGCATGAGGCGTATTTTCAATTTTTTTTTTTTTGCTTAATTCCCACATACCTTTTTTGCGTTTGGGCACGGCAGCATTCTTTTTTTTTTCAACATTGCATAATTTGAATCCGTTGAGAGCTAAAAAAGTCACAAAACCTAACACAAAAACGATGACTCAAGGCCATAGTTTGTCAATCTTTGCTAGTTGCAAGCAAAAGCAACAGTGCCACTGCTTCATACTAGCAAAAGAGGATTAACAAAGTTTCTCAAAAATCACTCCTGCTGTATAGCCTCGATACCTTCGATACTGCAAGTGCCTTAAGGTACCATAAAGAACCATGGCAAAGTAATCCTTGTGCCTACAGTGCACCGCAAACGTGTTTTTCAGAATGCACGTTGAATATATTTGGGTTTGAATCTGAAAAGGCTATATAAACTATTTTACTTTTCGCATGACTATCGTTACTTAATACGCCAACTTAAAGGCACTCCCAAAACTGCTCTCATCTCCAAAAAACCATACGTACTCGCTGCGAAGATCAGCCATTTCAGCGTCACTCAAGGTTTCAGATACCATTATATCGTTATATATCTGGTTGGCATTCACCGCAAATATGGTTTCAAGCTTCTTGTGTCTTGCTTTGAGTTTCTCAAACTGAATCAGTTTTCCAGATCCTCCAATCAAGTTTAAATTGTTTACTTGAGCAGCGTCCTCCTTGATCGATTCAAAAAGAAGCTTCGACAATGGATTCGTGAGATGCACAAGCGCACCCTTATCCGTCTCCTTGCTGGAAGCCCCGGTATTCTGAGTGCGGAAATAATCTTCGTAAAGCGCATCATTGGACAAGTTGCACTTGATCGATAATTTCTTTAGCAGTTCCATGATATCGACGCTTTTTTGAATATACTGTTTACTCAAGAGTCGCACGAAGAACACTTGCTGCTTGGTAAGCTCTCTTTTGCAGGCATCGGAGATTCCGGGTATTATTACGTCGTTGAAAAGCTGAGAAACTCCACTCTTTTCACCTGAAGCAACCTCTTTGAAAGAGTTCTTAGACATGGCTTCCATAACAAGAAACCTCGACGTTAAGTCTAAAGACTCGAAGTCAGGTCTGAAATGCTCATAATCTTTTATGAAAAGGAAAAAAATCCGCCATATGGACCGTTCAATGGCTATCGGCAAGAAATGTTCGTCTTTTTCGTCCACCAACAAGGTTCTGGTGCGCAAATCAAACTGTTTTTTGATATATGAGACCCAGTTGTTTGCGTAGTTCATTTTAACCAAAGAACTGACTAGGTCAAACTTCTTAAGCATGAAAAACTTTTGTGTGATTGCAACCTGAAAGCATATATAATCAAGCTGTGTCCACTGGTCTCTTTTCGATTTTCCTTCAGCCTTTGTGGCCTTAAAAAGTACCATATTCACCAAGTCCTGATCCACAAGATACTTATTTAACACTATACTGATTGCTAAATCACTGGAAAGTCTCCCAGTCTCGTGTAGACCGTCCAAAATGTACATAAGTTCGTTCTGAGATTTGGTTCGTCTGATTAACGACGACAATTGCTGTGTTGATAGCGATTTGTAGTCATATTTTTGTTGTTTTTCTGCTAGCTTGTTGTTATTGTAGTTTTGCGCGAAAGGGGAGGCCTGGAAAGTCATTAAATCGTTCATAATAGTGCTGAAATGGTTATCAACAAAATGCTTCTGCTTTTTTTTCAACGTTCGACTGTTTTGACTGAGCATTCGCTGAACAATATTGTTGCTGGCTTTTCTATTCGCAGCAACAAGCTGTTTGTCATTATTAGCATCTTCTATGGAGAGGAGGTTTTGTGTTTTTTTGTTGCCGTTACTGCTAGCTTCTTTGGGATCATTGATGTAGTTTATTATCGACTTGAAGTTGTAAAACCGTTTGTATTCTCGCACGCACCTCGAGGGTACCCCGCGACCTACTTGCTTGTTACAGAAAGCCATCAATGACATTTTGAGAGGCTTTGGGTGTGATTTCTGCAGCCACTTACACCCTTCGATACGCGCAAATCATGATAGCATCGAACAAAGCCAAGTGATTCTTTTATGGCCTCATCTTTTTTTTGCTTGTTTTTTGCGCCATCTTTGGGCTGGATTTCCGAGTCACGTGATCTCGAAGCCAATGCTATCTTGGAGACATTTATGCTACTCGTAAGGATCCTCATGAAGATTAACATAAGTTTATTGATAAGGTAAAGAATATAAAACTGTCATATCTCCTCGCGGAGTGTAAGAAATCTCATGTAAGAGTCTTTTGTCCATGCTCTGCATTTTTTGCCGTAGATGATCATCGGCAAGCAAAGCATTATGAGCATAAAGTCAACAGTCGCAAGAGTGACGTAGGTCTTTGAAGTCCCTAACGCTTCAAGCAATGGAGAGCACGCAAAAGTGAATAGACACCCGGTAACATTTTTAATCACAGACACTCCCACCATGCCTTCGATAACCATCTCGGGATAGGCGTCCATGAGATAACTCATCGAGATATCCCCAGCGCAACCCCAGCCAAATCCAACAAATCCAAGACCTACATAGGTCACAGGCCAGCTGCAAACCTTTGCTGTTCCAATCCCAAACATAAGAAGTCCGATGGGTGACACTATAGCGGCAGGAAAAATGAAATAGAGCCGGAACTCGGCCTCCAATATCCCGTAGTTTCTCTTTGCTAAAAGCAAAACAAACCAGTCCAACAACACGCCTGCGTAGAGACAACCGACAATAGCGCCAATCAAAGTGGGTACATTCATTATGGCTATTGCCGCATTGGAATAGTTCCATGGCGGGCCGTAGTACAGATCATCCTCTGTTGTTAAGTAAAATGACAAAAACGCATCTTGAGCACCCCAAATCAACCCCGCAAGAATGACGGGAGGAAACAAGAATACTCTGCACATCATTTTCAACTGCAGCACATATTGTTTAGCTCCATACCCTTTGATGTTGGAGGCAGGAGTTATTATTTTCAAGCGTTGCCAATAACTTTTTGGAGGATCATTGAGACGTCCATCCAAAGCATCTAGCTCTCTCTCTAGAATTTCCTTTGAACTAGTGGATGTTTCCAGCGAAGGCTTTTCGTCATCGTTTTTTGAGGTGCTTTCAATGTAATCTTTGAAACCAGATTTGGAACTAACAACGCCTAAAGGTTTGGCACGGTCAAAGTAAGTCTCCTCAAACCCAAACAACAAAATAAGAATCAAGACCCCGTAAATAAATGCTGAGAACCAGCCAACCCATCTGAACGATCTCGCATCAGACATAAATCCTGCAATTAACGGGCCTAAAAAGGTACCTACAGACGTTGCAATGACATAAAGCATCAAAGTCGATCCTAGCTGATGCTGGAAAAATATGTCGGAAATTGATAGTTGAGCCTGAGCCTCGGCACACGCTGCAGAAGAACCCACAAAAAATTGGGACCAAATGGTGTCGTTTGTGCTGTTCAGGCAGCCAAACCAAATCGAGCCCACCAATCCCATGAAAATGCAAACGATGTAGGAAATTTTTCGGCCCCAAATAGAAGCTGTAGGTGCCAAAAAAAACGAAGCTATGGCAATAGAGAGGAAAAGAACTCCAGCACCGGTGTTCAACGAGCTGTAGGAGATTCCGTAAAGTTTGTTGAGAGAGTCTTTAGTGGCTCCAGCATCATTAGTTGTGGCTGAAGTGAACGCACAAATGAAAATGATAACACAGAAGTGTGCTGCCTTTCGACACAAGTTCCAGTTCAATGGATCGTTTGCTGATTCCGAAGGTTGAGGCATCAAGATCACTCCATTGATCGTTTTGAGGCCGTGACTATTCCCAGACTCACCATCGTCTTCCGAGCCTGAAAATATGTTGACCGTGCCAGGTATGAAGTCATCATCGTGTCTGGATGTTGCCATTGTAACGAAGCCAACAGCAGACCATTATCAAGAATGAAGGAAATCTCTAATATAGAGATAAGTTTGACAATTTTTGATGGAGGCTGAAGAAGATACACAACGAGCTATGAGACGATGCTTTGGAGATGAAATACTTGTCAGAGACTTTTGGAATAAATTTGACAAAATTATCGTGAAGGAAAAGACTAATTTCAAAATGCAAACATTGGACTCCGGAAAAAAAAATTTGGCAAGGACATCGCATCAAAAATTTTTGCTGTTGAAAATTTATGAATAAACTCAAAAGTTTTATTTTTGCTATCATAGCTGCAATGCGAATGCTGGAAATTGCATGACGGCAAAACAAGAAACGAAACCCATTTGAATGAAAAGCAGCTACAACTCAGCGATCCCAGGTTTGATATAGAAGGATATCTTCACATCCATTTATTCTTGTCGCTACTGCCAGTTCGTGCACATTGAGGAAACTATTGTGCTTGTATACTCGCTTTGTGTAGCTTTTTGGTACAGCCGTACAAGGGTAGCTTAGGGGCAAAAATTCGTTTTCCCTTTGCACCCCCCAAAAAAATGTTCGGCGGTTTTGCTGATTTTTTACGCATTTTTCTGAAAAATGCGTAAAACCGCCGATTGGCCGCGAATTTCTGCCCCTAAGCTACAGTACTTGAACCCAAAGACGCTTTGAGGGTTTTTTCGAGCGCCCCCTGACAGGGGCCTTCAGTGTGCTTGTTTTCGCAAGTTGGGCGGCGGTTTAGGGGGCCTTGAAATTTTGCTGGTAACCCTGCTGGGTCTTACATTTTTCATAGTGCTTGGGGTCTATCAGAAAAGTACATTGTCTGTGAATCAAACCCACGACAACTGGCCTGATAATGAGACGTATTTTGATTACGAGCTCATCAAGTAGCAAGACCCACATGTATGAAAGTATGAGAGATACAGTCAAACAAAAAGATGCAAAAAAATGCAAAAAAACTCCGATACCGGGAATTGAACCCGGGTCTGCGCCGAGCCCTTCAATATCTTGAGAGGGCGCCGTGCTAGCCACTACACTATATCGGACTTGAGCGAAATCTTTGTTTCCCGTCAGAACTTTGAGTATACACAGTATAGTGCAAAAAAAACTGAAATGAAATCCAGAAAATTGGAAAACAAAATCAATAAGTTGAAATTTAGTGGTCCTACTACGTGGTCAAATAGTGCTAATGTAGCAAGTTCATAACACTTTTAGCATGCAGTCAAACGCTCAATGTTACACCAGTTGATTTTTGAAACGCTTGAATGCTCAGTTATTGTTGATATCGTAGAATGCGTTCCCTCTTTTAGTCGTGGTATAGTCACACGCTTGGAAAATGCAAGCCTTTGATGACCTTCACCAAAAGTCTGACAACGAGATCTACACGATTTTATGATCTTTACCTATTCTTTAGATGTCAGACCACTGTCAATCTGAAGATTATTTGTGGGTGCGAGTGAAACTTTTACAAACGTGAATCAATCTTCATATATATGCTAACTGAGGTAGCCGTATACATGAGTTGTATTAAAATCTGAAAGCAGCACAGTTAGAAGAGCCACGAAACACACATTAATGCTGCTCGAATGACCCGTATTTGAGGAGAGGGGGGGGACATTGCAATTCTGTGAACGGGTCCATTTTGCGAGATTGCGATGACTGGCTCTGAACGCAAAGTATTATGACGGTGAAAGACCTGAACCGAGCATCTTGTCAATGGCATAGAGACACTTTTCTAACAACGCAACAATTTATTCATGTTGTATAATTGTGGTCTTGACTCCATTTTCTACGCAAAGTTATCTTTCAGTGCGTTACAGGTTAGTCTAGAATTATTAGGGTCGTCAGTCACAGCATTTATAGCATTGCTGGATCGCCCTTGAGATCGAAAGGTTCATATTGATGGCCTGTGTTGTCGTAATGTATCAGAACTTTTGTCGTATTTTTTTGTGAGATAGCTATCACTCTTTTTTTGTTTATCAATTCTCATGTTCATCTCTTTTGAGCCCACTCCACCTATAACGTTGAAGATATTTTTAAGTATGAGACTCCGCGCTTCAAGACTCCCCACTGCAACGCAGCCACAAATAGCAAATTGCTCAGGCTCATGTACTTTTTTAAGTATGGGCTTATTAAGGCCACATCTCTATGGGGTGTCGATAATGAAGGGTCTTGAATTACAAGCGACAATGATAACTTGGCAGATATGCTACTATAAGTGATGAATACGGGAACAATGACTCTCATGGGGACTTAAATAGCGTGTCAACAACACCTTCTAGTCATTCTTTGAAACAGTTTGACAGGTAAGTGGTAAGAGGAAGTGGCCACATAACACACATCCTGCTTCAAGGGTACTGAATGCTGTGCGGCACTGTCAGAGTTGCTTCGATTTTGTGCAGAAGTTTCTATGAATTCCCGAGCAACTTTCACCAACTGTCAGTGGCCAGGGGGTACATCTTGTGGCACTCAAAAGACGATTCGGAGTAAGTCAAATTGGAGCCTCTGACTTGAAAGACAAAATCTTAAATCCCCCCAAGTTATAAACGTTAGCCAATGCCAAAAGCGAGACTTGCTAATAGTCTGGGGTACCAAAGCGTAGTGAAAAAGATAAGCAGAAGAGATATGTACAACCGTTATCAAATCAAACGGAACTCACGATTCTTCAAAAGCAGATACATAACTTATGAACCTATTTCTTCTAAAAGAACACTCGCTAACTACTATAGAAAAATTTGGAGTTTAGTGACCCATTCGGGGCTATTCATTTTCGGATATTTGCTACGCTTGATGCAAATCGATTGTCAATCTCTTTTCTCAGAGAAAGACGGAAGTTGACATACCATACAGGAGAACGACATATCCTTATTCACTCAAATCTAAGACAGGCTCTCGTTCTGAAAATCTTTCCCTCACCTTGAATAGCGTGTAAGTAATGAAGCATGCCGAGCTTCATAAAATGATACTAAAACTTCAAAGCAGAATTTTTATTCGTGACTAATTTCTCTTGAAGATTCGATCTATTTTATGCCATTAGATCTTGTGTCATGGTTTCCAACTCTTCAATAACACGTTTTTTTTCATTTGGGTTTTGTTTTATGTTAAGAAATGAAGAAGACCCGGCAATGAATGGGGGAGCCGAACCGACTTCATCCTTAATGATATTTTTAGCGTTACCGACTTGGGCGTTGAGAACTACGTCTGATAACTTCGTGATCAACTTGGTTAATTCATCAAACTTGCCATTGACCTTGTTCTCGAATGCTTCGAATCTTTTGTCGA